>CATIWF010019367.1:0-21951 GCA_949630135.1 Balakata baccata | reverse complement strand
AGATTGGATTGTTGTGGTTTGCTACAACCCAACAAGGTGAGAAGTTGAAGAAAAATCAAGAAATTATAAAGGTAAAAATTCTGAATTTTCTTTGGTTAAATTAGTTTTAATTGGCACATGTATAATCCTTTGATTCGGGTTTTGAAAATTTTATTTTCCACTGCATTATATGTATGTGATACATGCTCAAAACCCAACACATTATGTATCATCTTAGAGAGATGACTAATGAGCAAGCTCACGCTGAGTGATATGAGATATCTAAATTGCTCTACTACTCCAAGATGATAGAAGGGAGATCTAAAATGTAACATGCATTATAGATAAAAAGAAAAAGTAGAGAGACATTTTAAAAGGTACTTTCATTATAGCAGGAGTTGCAAAATGGAAATGGAATAACAAAGCTTATTTTGAGTTTTTCCAGAAGCAGAAGAGAAGGTATATAGATGCACTTTCTACTTCAAGTAAATTTGATAAAGAGGATAACATTGTTTCTTATAATAACAAATGGGTATTAGATACTGCATGTAGGTCTCACATATATTAGATATGCAAGACTAAAGAAACAATAGAAAGCTTAAGAAAGGAGATTCAAAACTGTGCACATTGGCCATATAGCAACAGTTGTTGCAATAACTATAGAGGCTTAAGTTTCAACACTCTCTAGTAAGCTTGTTTAAAGATTTAAACAATTGCAATTCTGTTTTAGTTTATAAATAAAGAATATAATTTTGTTTAATAGTTAAACAAAAGTTTTCCATTTGACTATTAAGAACTGTTGTTCTGTGTGATCAATTGATATTTCTTATGAAACTAAAATATTATGTAGTAGAGTTTATAATCTTGAAATGCTTGAATCTATCCTCAATATTAAATTTAAAGAGTTGATGACCAAAACCATATATTATGGCATTGTTAACTTGGGCATATAAAAGAAAACCACATGATGAGTTAGCTATTTTGTAATAAATTCGAAATTAATTGTTTGAATCATATTCTAACAATTTTTCAATCAATATAATTATTCTTAATCATCTCATGATCAGATCATAGAAAGAAAAATTTGTAAAACAAATTGTACAAATTAATCTCAATTTTACAAACCAAAAGATCTAAAATTGTCAAAGCCATGCAATTCAATTGCATCTTAAATTAAAATTAATTTTAATGGACACAAAAGGGACTCTGATACCAATGAAGAATTTTGAATATGTATCACATACATATTACATAGTAGAAGTTAAAATTTTTCAAAATCTGAAACAAGAGAATCGGCTTGTACCAATTAAAACTAATTTAACAAAACAAAATTCAGAAATTTCACCTTTATAATTTCTTGATTTGTTCTTCAACTTCTCACCTTATTGAGTAGTAGCAAACCATAACAATCTAATCTTAAATTATCTCTAACAATATTCATGTGAAGATGAGAGAACAAAACCATTAGAGAGGTGGCTTGAACATACCTCAAAGTACTAGCAATGGTGTATGTTCTTTTAAAAGGAAAACTAAACTCTTTAATTTTCTTCTTGTCTCCAAAAAATTTTATTCTCCCAAAATTTTTTCTATCTATTTTCTGTCTTTTTGAAGTCTTTTATATCCAAAAGAAAATCATATTCATAGAGTAAAAATTAAGAGAGGAGAAAATGAAAACTTAGGGATTAATGGCCATTAAAGGCCAATAAAAGGCAATTGTGTGCTGCCTTCTAAGCCTGCACAGGCTCATAACCCCCTTGATCGATTTTTCCCACGATCCAACCCGAAATGATTTTATCATATTTTTGGATCCTATCCAAAACCATTTTACTCATTTTTCACATTTTCAATGTGTGTAATCCATTAGGTTCCCAGTTCTATTGGCTACTTAAATTATTAATTAATTTTAAAAAGTCATGAGTAGTATCTAACAACACATCATGACCCCCAATTAACCAGAAAGTCAGTGGTTTTACTAGGAACCTTCCATAGATAATTTCTATACAATTTATCATTTCACTATTCTATACCCTACTTGGTTCAGAGTATGGATAATGTATCAACTCTCAGTAGATTGACTACATCACACCTAGCCCAAGTGATGTTGGATTTTATCCTTGAGACTAATTACTCTATTAGACATGTCACTGAAGACCATCTTCATGAGATTTCCACTCTGGCCAGAGATTTCCGAGTAATGACCCTGACAAGAGGCCATGGGTATGCTCTCCTTCTATCAGGAGTGGTGAATCTTTTGTCAGCTACCCAATCACCTTCGAATACCTCAAGCTGTATCCAATCACCACCCTATGAGCGACCTCTATAAGGCAACAAGGAATGGAGTCAAAGCACAAAATCAATATCCAAGATATCCTTGAGTACCTCAAGTCTAAGGATACTTGCATCATTGCTATAATGAGACTATCATTGACATTTGAATAGAATATCCATATGATTGTCTCATAGAAGGTCATCCAATGTACTTGGCTACTCTTAGCAAGCATTCATATGTTAACTCTAAACATCTCATGCTTATAGATTTTTAGACCTACTGCTTGATCCAATCAAGGAATATAACATGTGCTACTATATTCGAATTAATAATGTCTCGTCTCATTAATCCTATGACTAGGGATAGTTTAGATACTAAAATAATTACACATGATAAGAATTTCATTATCATGATCTCATCATGATTTTCTTTATGTTATATTATGTATCAAGGACTTCATTAATTGATTTACGATCACTATCAATTTATATATCAAACAAATACCAAATTAATGAAAATGTCCTTTAATAATTGAATAAATATGTACAATAGGTGTTAAAGATTACCTTTAGAGCACTTCTCTAACACAAGGCGTATTTGGTATGACTTTTTGCTACTGTCATTTACATGCAAGGTGCATTCGGTATGACTTTTTGCTGTTGTTGTTTACATGTCAATCGCATTTGGAATGACCTTTTGCTATTATTGCTTACACACTTAGGACTCTTTCATTTGTGGCTTCCCTATAACAGCCATAAAATATCAAAAATAACAGCCACAAAAGACTATCTTCTATACTAGTGCTGGGTCATGCCTATGACTTAAAGTGTCATGCCCGTGACACTGCCTTATGGCAAATTTTAAGTGTTTTCATGAATTGCAAACATGATTTAAGCATGCCATTACCCTTTGCATGTGGTTAGGTATGAATACAAGCTATGGATGTGTGCATGTACTTTGTATACATAGATGCAATATGTATACTGATTAAGTCTTGTGAGAATATGTTGGAAATAAATAAGTAATTGCTTAAATTACCTATTTCTCAACATGGGAACTAACTTACGATAGATGGTGCACCATTAAGGGGAAATATGGTGTCAATATGGACATGATTTAAGGACAACATGGCTTTAGCTCCAAGAGTGATGTTTGTCTATTTAGTATATATTTTATTGAGTAATTTTAGTGTTTAATGTAGGTTTTTATTTTGATTTTAGATACTTAATGTGTAAATTTGTATTTTTAGGTTTGAGGAGGAGTTGGAAGTGATTAGAAGTCTTTTTCGGTGTAAATTTGCATGAAAAGGAGCAATTTTCTCATTGCGCACGCGATGATCATCACACATGCGATGCCTAAATGAATCCAAGAAAGTGAAGCTGTTGTCACGCACACAAATACCATTACACGCACAACGGACTGTTTCTTGCAGATTCATGACTTACACTTAAAAAGGAAGAAATTGAGTTAGAATAGGAGACCTAGACCTATTTGGAACGGTTTTATGTTGTTTTAGAGGGGGAATAAATATTTTTAGGAGTTAGATATCAAGTCGGACTTTAGGAGATATAAATACATAATTTTAAATAGGGTTTAAGGGAATCTAGCTAGCTACCATCTATCTTTACTTCTATTTTTCCAACAGACTATTTTTGCACAAAGGGAACTGATTTGTTCTTAAAGATTGGTCTGGTATAGAGTGGAGGAATTGGTGATCATCCTTTGTTGAAACTTAGAGCGTGACTTATCTAATGAGCAACTTTAGTTTTCTTCTTCTTTTTCTATTATCTGTTGTAATGTGTAGCTTAGTATTCAACATGAACATTATCAGTGTTATGGAGATGCTAAGCTAGACTTTTAAAGGGTGCTCAATGAGCAAACCTTAGCATTATATGAACCTATTTTTATTTTAATGGAATGAATTTATGATTTTCTTTCAGTTTCAATTGGACTTATTTAATTTTTATATTTGATAATTGTCTAATCACCAATTATTAATCTGGAAATGAAAATCTTAGGGTTAAATTATTAAGAGCGTCACCTTTAATTTAACCTAAAAATTGGGTTGAACACTAGTTAAGTCATTGGTTTGATTAATTAGTGTTATAAGGCGAGAGCCATGAAATTTGAATTCATTGGGCTTAATTGCTAAGGGGAATGCAAAGTTAGGGGATGCAAAACTGAGTACTTTCATGTTTTTATTGGTTAATTCCATTAGTTTATTTTGTAACACCCTCCCATATAACGTACTAGCTTGCTATACGATGGAGTGCTACTACATACATATTACTATCCTTACTATTATACTTCTTTCAGCCTTTAACTTTTATCATATTAATATGTTAATAATAAAAATCCTTATCATCATCCATGACAACTTAAACCATAAACCATATTTTAGTATATAACCAAGGTCTAAACTCACCCAAATAAAACATCCATGGAAACTTAATACAATAATCCCTTTTTAAAACAAAAGGTCCAAAATCCCAAAATGTATGAATAAGTAAAATGCATAAAGTATGAGCTGACCTTGATTCTGACCGCTCTAACTTTCTTAGCTTCTTCTTGTCAACTCTTCCTATGGCTCCAGACCTATGGGCAGGAAACCCACATGTTAAGCTATCCAAGCTTAGTGGTACATATAATCATATAAATTTTATCATGCATATCACTCCAACATATTATAAACCAATTCATTTTTATCTTTATCATGTTACTATGCCACATATCATACAATTCATATACCAATCACGTCATATTATTATACCAAAACATTTCATGCCACAATAATAGTAGCGTACCTGGTAAGCAGAAGCCATTCTTATATTCATAAGAACAGTAATATAATTACCTCTTTCCTATTTATTCATATAATTTGCCCAATTACTTTATACTAGACTACCGGATACAAATTGTGAATAAGGGCGCTCTTGGAGCTGAAGCCACCCTACCTATCTTATCATAACTGTCTGTATCTGAACCTAAGTCAAGAGTGCCCTTAGAGCTAAAGCCAACTTGACTCATAACTGTATAAAATAAATGCTAGCATAATGGGTCAAAGGCGCTCTCAAAGGTAAAGTCACCTTGCCCAATAAAAATGCATGAAAAATCCTACGGTACCATAACCACCCTCAATGGTGCACCATCTATCCTATAGTCAGTCCTAATATGAGTGAGGGCATTTTAGTCATTTCCACTTTATTTGCATGAATAATATCCCTTGTTCATTAAATAGCATTTCCATAATATCGCATGGCAACATAAACATGATAACATAATATCACTCATATCATCATAATCCATGTATCATCATGACCATATATCTCATGTCATGCCATAGCACAAAGTACATCATGCCATAAACAACAAATCCATGTTTTTCCATATTACATCATAATAGGGTAGGCATATGTATTCCATATCATCAAAACTGGCATCATAACCTTTCATACAAGCGTGTCTATACGGCATTAGTGCCACTGGCCTAGCCCATTGCTGTGCTATGCAAGCATGGGATCATATGAGTCTCGACCGGGACTCCCTTTTCCCGACCGGGAAAGGCCCGACATCAACAATGAAAATCTCAGTTTTCACACCCAACTCCAATTCTTTTGATTCCAATGCACAATACAAGTTTCCATAACATCATAGATCATAGTAAAAGATCACATTGTCATTTTAAACATACCATAATCCATTTAACACATTGAATACCAATTTAACATGAAATATCACAAATAATCCATGCCATTAATTCACACCATTTTGTCCAAACCTTTCAAATCATTATTCATGGCATCTATCTAATACAAACCATCCAATATATCTAAACACTAGCAAACATGCATCAAAAAAGCGAATAAATGTGATTATATGTATAAACCTTAAACAATGGAGTCAAAACCTTCACTATCAATGTCTCTCACACGTTCTGATATCCATTTCCATCTTCTGCCCCATTCCCTAGCATCAAGCATACGAATCAAGGTTCACAATCGTTCAATACCTTCTGTTCATAAGGAACCACATTAAGAAATTAGCAAAACCCTAATTTAATATGATTATAACCATTAAAACGATACTAAGGTTGTTTAACTATCATTAAAATTACCAAATCACATTAAGAGTTAAGAACATAGATGAACAATATGATTTTAGAGGCTGTTTGGTAGAAGTCTCGTGTTCTTGATGAAAAACACCAAAAATCCTAATTAATCCTTGATAAAATAATCCCAATTATGTTTTCAGGTGTTTAGGTCAAGCAGAATCAATGAAGAATGAATGATAGGGTTTCTAGAGTGTCTAGGGTGTACAAGTGTCGACTGGGTTTCTGATTTGTATAGAGTAGGGTGCAAAAACACTTATTTATATCATGCAGACCAGAAGCAAGTCCCAACAAAGGAAAACAGGTGTCCCAAGTGGGAAACCTTTCTTGACCATGAGATGACCTTTCCCGAGCGGGATTTGGTCATGTCCACCAAAATATAAAATAAGCTAGAATTGACCCATTTTATATTCTTACTTTTAATTACCAAAATACCCCTAAAAAATCTGCATAAATCATAGGCCCTAAATTGTAGGCATTACATATTTGCTTTTCAATTATTTCCAATATTTAGTTAATTAATTAAATCATTAAAATTGGGATTGGAGTGTTTAGATTTAATTTTCTTTTGTTCATTGGTAATCTAGAATTATTTAGGAATTTAAGTCAAATAATTCCTTTTGAGATCGACTTCGGGAGTGTCTTGCCAATCTACAATTAGTGTCTTGCCAATCTACAATTGGTTCGTACACTTGCGAGTTAACATTTGAGTAACATTGAGAGTACCCCTAATCCCATTATAAACAGATGATGTTATACACAATCAAGGTGGCTTTAGATCCGAGAACGCTCTTTGACTAGTGATTATGGTGAGTAGGGTAGCCTTAGTTTCGAGAGCACCCCTATTTCACACCATGTATCTAGACAGTCTGGGAACAAGTTTTAGGCCAATAACTTGACTAATAAATAGTAAAATGAAATATAAAATTTAAATAAATGATATGATTACAAGGTAAGAAAGGGTTACATGATGTGACATGAATTTGTTGTTTTATGAGTTTGATATGTTTACTTTATTATTATACATATGCATTGATTGTACACGATATGCCAAGATATATATATGCTACGTGCACGTGTGACTACATGAGAGAACTTTAATGCTTATATATACAGCTAAGTTAGAAATGACTTAACGTGAGCTTTTCTCATACTAGATTTGGAGCTTGCAGATAGTAGATTTTGGAAGTTAATAAAGTGAAGATAGAGTTCATCTCAAAGAAGGCACTTCAGACTCGGTTCGTGGGTTAGTGACATTATATTTTGTATTTTGTTTATGATCATGCATTTGGATTAGTGGACATGGCTTGTATAAAGTAAAGATCATATTTTGTATTTTGATACGGTGGTTTGTATATAGATATGATATGTGTGAGGATTGTAAGCCAATTATTTTGGTGATTATGATCAAGAGATACGTATGTATGAGATGATGATATGAGAAAAGTTTTTATATAGACCGGTTTATTCAGCTAGTCTAGTAGCATTCAACTTATATAATGAGATTATTCCAATTATATAGATGGAACATCACATGTAAAGTAACTTATTTGGAAAAAAAAAAAGTTAGATTGCAATTTCCGAAAAAAAATAGTAGATTTTGATTTTTCTTTCCCTTTATACATTTGCTTTTTTTTTTTTAATTAAATGACAAGTTATAATAATAATAATAATAATATAATTATTAGTAAAGATCAACATATTTATTATATTGGAAAGAAATATTTAATATAATTTTTATAATATATAATATGTATATATTTTGTATAATTCATTTGTATTTGAATTGAAATATATTTTATATATTGTTCTGATTAATGTAAATATATTTAAATTAGTTTCACTAAATACTTTTAACTAGATTATTAACTAATAGATTATCAGCTACTGTTAAATTATTATCTTGAAATTAAATTATCAGCTAATTTTACTAAATAAAACTATTTTCTATAAATATGGAATGAAAATTGGAGAATTGTATAATTAGTTAGGTAGGAAAGTACAAGGAAAAAACTTGAAATCCAAACAATATAACTGACGTAAGCATTCGACAATCTAAAAATAAGAGTGAAAAGTTAATGTTTTAAAGGAAAATTTTTTTCAGTAAACTCAGTGTAACATATTATTTATGAATCTATATATATATATATATATATATATATCAAATAATATGAAGGTATAACTTAAGTCACTATTACAATTAAATTATTATGTATTTATATAATACTTGTTCTCTTGAAATTACTAAAGCATATTTGTCTAATCTCATAATTCTTTATATCACCATAGATCCATAGGATAAAAATATTGCAATTCAATGGCTAGTATCATATACTACGTTACACTTGGAAGGAGAGCGATTATTATTGTGTAAACAATAACTACTGAAGCAATAAGTGTTGTCTAAAATGAAATTCAAAATAAAATATTCAACTATTGATTGATATAAACAGAAAAATAACCTACTATGACTCAACCACAAAACATAAAATCAGTAGAGCAAAAATCCAAAAAAAAAAAAAAGTAAAACAGGATTCACCACCTTTGCCTCGTTAAATGACTTTGTTGCAAGCTTTAAGTGGATGGCAACAAGATTCAAAATGGTAAATCAAAAAATTAATTTGTTAGGTAGAAAATTATGGAACATCAATCTAATGAGCAAGATAGAGAATAATAGCTAGTTTCATTCTAATATATACACATAGAAAGCGATAAGAGCTCCTATTGCCTAAGGTACAAGGTGCAAAATGAGGCGTGCGCCTGGCAAAAGTAAGGCACACAAAATAAAATAAAATGAAAGAAAATAAACATAGGATTCATATCACAAGTTCACAACATAACACATACATAAAAGTAAAATATAGTCTTATAAAATAGCTAGAAATCTTAGTCTTATAGTAGTACTTTTATACTAATATTATAGTAGGTTCTACACTCCTAATCTCATAATAAATATTAAAACTTCTTGAATGAGAAGTGTAATAAGAACCTTGAACTCTAGCTAAAAAACTAATTCAAAACATCTTGCATTCAGTTCATATTTCCAACTCCAATTGAAACTTGCATTTAGTTCATATATAGTATGAGATAAAAATAGCACAAGCCTAAATTAAATCATGACAATAAAGCTTAAAAGACACTTAGAAATTTCACACAATTTATCATAAGTCCCACTCATCAAAACATCAACAAGAGGTCATGATAAGACAAATATTATAAGTCGCACTTTTTCACCAAACAGAAAATCAACAAGGGAAAAACTCAAGCTAGAAACATGTAATTAAGTGTTATATATTATCTATGGACAAAAGCACATGATGTTCACAATTAATATTATGGCCAATTTTAACACAATCTCCAGTTACCCAAACAGGTATTTAGACAGCTATGATAATTAGAACGCTTGTATGAAATAAAGTTGTTGATACAAAATATTTTCAACTCCTATGCCTATTTGATCACATTCACTTTCGATTAAAGAAGCCATCCATATGCTCAAATCACATCTTATGCTCTACTTGGATGGCGGATAGCAACTAGACAACGATGGATGAAAGAGAAAGCAGTAGCGAGCGACGGAGGCATTTTGGCAAAGAGATAAAAGAAGAGAAGAAGGGAAAATAGGCAATCTCATCTGAGCGTGCCTCAGACGAGGCTCAAGGCGCGGCAAGGCACCCACCTAAGCCACTTGGGCTACCCTTGGGACGGCTCAGGCACTAAGGCCATCGCCCTGCGCGCCTTTGACAACTCTGTATATACATATGGCCATACAGTTGATTAAATGGATGTCATAGTTATTAAAAGTGCAAGGCACACTAAGGCTCTAAGGGGTCTTGGAGCCTAAGAGCTAAGGGGTCCTAGAGCCTAGGGGCAAGATAAGCATTTGAGTGATATGAGGGGCAAAAATAAAAATAATTGAAAAAATTATAAATTTTATTATTAGACTACTAGCAAGGTAATATAATATTATAATTGTTAAAACTCAAGCACATAAGTCATAATAATAAAATAAAAACACATACACAAAGGAAAAAAACTTAATTAAAGTTTGAAATCCTAAACACAAGGCTTCTAGGCTTACTACAGACTTGAATCCTAAACACACAAGGATCCTAATTTTACTAATATTATATTTAACAAGTTATAACACTTATCAATTATAAATTATCATATTGTGCCTAAATTGTATTGTTCAAATCATATTTGAGAAGACTAAAACAATTTTTTTTTTGCCCTAATTTTTATTTTTATTATTTATTTTGGAAATAATTAGGAGTGGTAAGGTCTACTAAAAGTTTTTTTTTTAATTTATAATCAATGGTTCAGATTTTTCCACACTTAAAACAATAAAAAAATACAAATATTTTACTAATATCAAAGTGCACCTCGCCTTAGGCCCAAGGTGCGTGCTTTTGTGACAGCGCCCGTCTTTGGATTTTTGAGACATAAGACTGGTACCTAGTGAGCGTTGCGCCCGAGACACGCCTTTAACAACTATGATGAATGCAGTGGCAAATCTAAAGCACTCAAGGAATACCAACAAACAAATGGCTCAAGCAGAATATCTATCAGACACTCCTGTACATAAGATCCAAAATATGGCTATTAGTCATGTCAAATGCTTTTAAAACTATCAAGCTCATGCAAAGATAATCCATATACATGTTCCATGCCTTACAAAAGAGCTCGCATTTTTTCTTCACTTGAATCTCTTAAATCAATCAATAAACATATATATTAGGTAAATATGCCAATTCATAGCGCACTAAAATAAAAAACTATCTTACACCCCTGCCATTTTAGGTCTTTATTTGGCATAAACCTGAAATATGAAAATCAATTTCATAAAGCCCAAGATGCATAAAATCTATGCTATATTTTAGTTGCAAAATTAGCTTCCTTCATTTACTGAAAAATAAATTAGTAAAAGTAACATTACAAAGTTAAAAGAACACAACTTTTGAGAATCTCTAGGTTGAATTTCATAGTACAAAATGAAATATAATATTGAAGCATAAAATTGATACCTCTAAAAAGCCATTGGTATCAACATTAAGAGCCTGGAGAGCCTTTTGAGAGTCATTAAGTTTCAATTCAGCTTTGCTAGCCACACCCGCTATAGTAACCCTCCTTCTATAAGATCAAAAGCTTCCATAGTTAGCTTTCTCACATCTACAGGTAATTAATCACTTTCCATCACTCCTCCAAGTCTAATTATGGCTGGAAAATATATGCCCGCACAAATGGAAGCTGCCAAATCCCTAGAATTTGCAACTTTGAAGGAAATTCTCAGAAAAGAAGGTGGGTCCTGGTAAATAAATCGAGAAGTTTAAGGTAACTAAGGGCTTCAAAATGAAAATTGGATAGGAGTATAAGATGTGGAATTTGGATTGTGGTAGTGCTCGAGCGTCTAACCATCACCCAATTGGGAATTTCGTAGCGATGTCAAAGACTATGTTGTATCTTCATTGATTGTTGATTATCCAATAAATTACATCTCAAATGCATTTCATTACAAAGAGACTCATGCATGAAGAGGACGTTGACAGAGAGGGTAGTAGAAGGAGATGGTTCTTTGTAGAAGGGTTTGGGGTTGTAAAGGCAAAAAATGATTTGAGGTGTGTTAAGATTTTAAAACGACGTCGTATTATATAAGGGCTATTTTTGGAATTTCATTTCTAAGAACAGTATAGTCGAGTTGGCAATTCGTGTCGTATCTTATTCGTATCTTGTCTAATCGTGTTACGTCTCTTATATACATTCTATAATGCGAAATAATTAGATACAGTCAATTAAACATATCAACATGTGTATATATACACGATACGAGATACGATTATATACGAATAGACACAAATATTAAAATAATTATAAAAATAATAGTTATATAATATTTATTTATATATAAAATATACTAATACAATTAATTTTAACATAATGGATTATAAATTTATTATATATAAATATATAATAAATATTTAAAATATTATAATATATATTTAAATATTTTATATAGTTTGATACTAAAATAACTAAATATTAAAATAATTAAATCTTTTATATTTTTAATTGTGTTTTAACAGATTAAACAGATAAAATCTGTTTATGATACGATGTTGTCCGTATCTTAATCGTATTTATACGATTATAATCTATATCCGTTAAGTTCAAATCCATATCCATATAAATTTATGTCGTTTCATATCGTTTAATCGTATTGTGTCACAAATTTCCAAATTTATGTATAAATTATATTTACATTAAATAATAAAAATAAAAGAATAAAATACATATTACCATTTAATTGAATTAATCTATAAATAAATATTAAAAAGTGAATTTATCTAAAAAATTCTAAAGTTTTAAAGAGACCGTCCAAATCCGGTTAGTATCTTGTTTTCATAAAGAAGATGGTTTAAAAACACCGTTTTAACCTTTGTCTTAAAATACCAGAAACCTCGTCGACGTATCTCTGTTGCACGTCTCTCCGAAATTTCATAGATACTCACTTCTCACAGGTGTCCAACGCTTCTCTCTCTTTATATTCATGTTTTTGTTTGGATTGAACTTGGATACTTTCAATTGTTTCTTACTATGCCTTCTTTTTCTGGAACAGGGGTTTTCCATTTGGGGATTTTTAACACTAGGGTTAGGGTTTTTCTAAAGCAACCACCACAGGATGCAGCAGCCACCACAGATGATTCCTATGATGCCTTCATATCCACCCGCTAACATCACTACCGAGCAGATCCAAAAGGCATTTTTTTTCCATCTCTTTTTTCTTTTATTGATTATGATATGTATATATGAGGATATGGATGGTGATTTTTTGTCAATTAATAATTGGTTCCTTTCTAAAGCTCGCGTTTATGAAATTTTGTTAAAATCCAGTTTTTTGTCTGCCAAATAACTAATGAAACTGATGAATTAGCATTATAGGGACTGGAATGAAACGTTTGCTTATTTATTCTTCTCAATTGAACATACGTTTGGCAATATTTTATGTGAACGTTGTTTTGTCATTTAATGTCATACTGTCATCGAGGCTTTTCTATGTCTTCGTCATTGGACTTTACACTTGTTTCTGATGCCTATTCAGACACATGGTGATAGTTAAAAATTTTTGGCAGGGACATTTTTTTTTATTCTTTTGTTCCAAAGAGAGGATTAAGTTAGTAATAGCGAAGAAGATTTATTGATGAAATCTTGGTTTGGCTATTAAATGTTTAAACCTTTAATTTGCGGTTTCTATTTTTCTTTTCCTAGAGAAATAGTTGGCATAAATGAATAAATGAAGGGGTTTACGGCTTGATATACTTTGGTATTTGTAGTTGCGTACAGTTTACCAAGTTTAACAATTGGAGCTTAGAGGATAGAATCTAGATTCTAAGAAAGTTTATGTTCAGATTATTTGATCAGGAAAAGAATTTTAGGGATCACGTGTCCTGAGCAAGTCATACTTTCATGAAAAATCCAAATCACTTTATTGTCTTAACATGGTTTAAGACATAATGATAGCTTTTTGGTTATATGTTTTCTGAACAATTTATATTTTCTATGCCCCTCATTTGCATTTTTCTTTGGCAAAACATTTCTTAGTTTTGCGACCAACAACATTTAAGTAATTTGTTGCCAATGAATGTCACATTAATTCTGTTTACTATTTCTGTGACAACCATTTTTGTTGTTGTGTATCTACTTCCAATAAATAGCTTGCAAGTAAGTTAAGCGTATAGCAGCCTTATGACTTGTAATATCCAGTGTTTCTTGAGCATTGAGAAGTAAAAACAGGGCTGCATCTGTGAATTTTTTGGGAGGCTGTGCTCTAAGTATTGTTGAATTGTTTTGGATTAATGTGCTTTCAACGCAAGGCTATCAGAACTTTCGATATTATTTGATGATGTACATAAAGTTAATATTTAACCCCTTTTTTTTTATGCTTGATACAGTATCTTGATGAAAATAAAAAGTTGATTTTGGCTATCTTGGATAATCAAAACCTTGGAAAACTTGCCGAATGTGCCCAGTAAGCGTCTTATCCACTTTTTTTGCATTTGCATATGCAAACAGTCCTGTGCATGCTTGTGCGTCAAGTGTACTTTACGTATTTTAAGTTCATAATGTAAGGATGTTTCCTTTCAAGTAATATGATATATTAGTATGGTGGGTGTTCAATTAAAAAAACAAAAATCAGAACTGTTCTATTTTGTCATCCAGCTCTGGTTCAGAAAGTGACCAATGTAGTTCCTGTTCTCTATTAGCATTTCAATTACTGGTCCAGGAGAAACTATGTTCAGATTTGAGATGTCCGAAAATCACCACTCTCTTTCCCTCATATTCTTTTGTTGACAATACACTCTAGCTGTTGTTTGAGATTGTGTTTTCATGTCTGGTGTGTTCCTGCATATCCGACATTTGTGCAGTGTCCATATAAAATTTTTGGTCCTCTAGGTATCAAGCCCTGCTGCAGAAAAATTTAATGTATTTAGCTGCAATTGCCGATGCGCAACCACAGGCATCTACAATACCTCCCCAGGTGTGTAGTTGATCATTGGGTATTTTATTGACATTCACTCATCTTGCTCATCTTCACCTACACTTTCAGATGGCCCCACATCCTGCAATGCAACAAGGGGCATATTACATGCAACATCCTCAGGCATCAGCTATGGCCCAGCAGTCAGGTATTTTTCCCCCAAAGATGGCATTGCAATTTAATAATCCTCATCAAATTCAAGATCCTCAACAATTACACCAAGCAGCCATCCAAGGGCAACTAGGAGTGAGACCAATAGGAGCAAACAATGGTATGCATCCAATACATAATGAGGCAAATCTTGGAGGCAGTGGTCCCTCTGCAACTGCAGGCTCTAGTGATGCTCGTGGGGGAAACAAACAGGATGCTGCTGAGGTTGGGGCATCGGGTGCTAATGGCCAAGAGAACTCGGGCACAGGGCACAGTGATGGTGCTGAGGATGCAAAATGACATGGCCTGTGCAGTGGTTCTATATGGATACTTTTGGTTGTCGATAATAGGCATTGCTAGCATAACGGATCTTGTTCTGTGATCTTAATAGATTGAACAAAGAGTTGGATATTTCGTGTTTCCTGATATTTTTGACAGATTAGGTAGGTAAATTGTGAGTCTTGATATGCCAGAGAATCAAATGCAAACCAGCATTGACACAAAGACAGCTGTAGATTGTAGAAGGAAGATGTTGAAGTTTGTCTTCTCTAACTGTATGTTGTGGTTAAAAATGCATGAGTTGGTGTTCTAGAATTATTTTGGTCGAAGAAATCTATGTTCCTCGTTTGTTTCTGCTGGCTAGCTGATGTTTCAGCTACAGACATATTATAGTGGTTATTGTAGCAGGTCTGCAAATTATATTATATGATGGTAGAAGGATTGTAATTCATTTCAAGCCAATGCCCTGCCTTGCATGTATCGTAGCAAAATATGGTTCATTTGAATGAGGTCTTCTAGAGCATGTTAGGTATTAATGTATTTCACGAAATTTTGTGGAATTCATTTATTATTGTTTGTGTTTGGTTTAGTCAAATTAACAATCTAAAATTAGTAACCAAACAATGGATAAAAGGTCAGAGAGCCAAGAATACATTCAAGTTTCTTCCAAATGAGATCATTCTGTATATAATGCAGATGGACTTCCAAGAGAAGGAAAGTAATTTTCCGTAATTAGCTTATGATATTGACAAATTCCATGAACTCCTTTAATACAATTTTTCATTCTTATTTTTCTTTTAGTCGCAAAGAGTTTATTCAACTCATTTATTCTTAACTTTTTAAAAAACCTCAAATTAAGAAATATTGAATCATAACTTCCAAATTT
This sequence comes from Balakata baccata, assembly GCA_949630135.1. Taxonomy (NCBI): domain Eukaryota; kingdom Viridiplantae; phylum Streptophyta; class Magnoliopsida; order Malpighiales; family Euphorbiaceae; genus Balakata; species Balakata baccata. Next base: position 5,744 of record CATIWF010019367.1, on the reverse strand, counting down.
GAAAGCATTATAGGTAGTTAGAAACTCATTCTTTTCTTCTATGTAGACATACGAGAGGCTTTATCACATTTTCAAATTGTAGCTTATTCCAATTATTTACAAGCTATTACAACAAAAACAATGTTAGGCATTTTCAAATTTAAGAGGCTACATGAAAGTGACAAAGTGTCACACTTGTGTCGCCCTGATGGAATAAGAGGCTGCACAAGGGTGACAAGTTGTCAAGCCCGAGACAGCCTATAGGGCTGAGAGTTATGATGAAAGGCAACCTTCTGTACATGAGTGTATCAAGTGACATGCCCACCTTGCGTTAGTAAGGTTGTACATGAGTGTGTCAAGTGACACATTGGCATCGTGTTGGTAAGGCTGTCTCTGTCATGAGCATGAAGATACGTCACACGCGTGACGTGGCTTTGCATAGGCTCGTGCACGCTCGTGCAACCCTTGCACATGCGTGTCGAGCTGGATTGCGAAGCCTTGTCATGCTTGTGCTTGGCTATACAAGCGTGCCACAACTAACACATGTTGCACGAGTTCCATGATGACACACACACCCCTCTCATTACGCTCGCGAAACTCTTTCGCCTCCGCGAATGTCTGGCAGAAAATTTCTCATGTTTTGGATCATACCTAAAGACCATTTTACATTTCTTTCATTCCTTCTATGCATGCAATTCATTAGGTTCCTAGTGATGTTGGCAATTGAATTCATCACATGATATTGAGTAGACAATATGCAGTATCTAGTAACACATCATGATTCCTAGTTGACTTGAAAGTAAATGGTCTGACTATATAGACAATTATCGTGCAATTCGTCCTTTCAACACACTACCTCAGTTCATAGTATGAACTATGTGCTAACTCCCACTAGACTGATTACATCATAACTAGTCCAAGTGTTATTAGTTCTTATTCATGAGACTCATTACTTCATAAGATATTTCCTTGAAGACTATCTTCAAGACATGTCCACCTTGGCCAAGGATTTCTGAATAATGATCTCTATAAAAGGCCATAAGATACTCTCCTTCTATTAAGAGAGGTGAATCCTCTATTAGCTACTGAACTACCTTCAAATACCTAACGTTATACTCAATTTCCACCATATGAGTGACCTCTTGTGAAGCAACAAGGAATGGTCTTCATCAAGCAAGCATCTACACGTTAACTTTAAACATCTCATGTCTATAGCTTATGAGATCTATAACACCCACAAAGTAGGGCCTAGAAGATAAGGTGGTATATAAAGGGTATTTTGGTAACTAAACGAAAGGATATGAAAAGGTTTAGGCTTAACAAGAAAAGAAATTGATTTAATTTAATAAAAAGTAAACACAAAAAAGCGTGATCACGATTTTTGGAGCACTATCGCGAAAGTTTTCTCAATCGCGATTTTAGAAGTGCGATCATATTTTGATCTAAGTAGTAACTTTATAAAAACCAATTCCATTTCATCTTTTTCACTGTTTAGAACCCTAGCCATCTCCTCATATTAGAAACTACTTAATGAACTCCCCCATTCTTTCCTCATTGTGTTTCCCTAGATTAAACACAAGAAATGTACATTGGAGAGGAGATTTAATAAGATTTAAACAAGGGTTTTTGAGGGTTTTACTTTGGAACACAAGTTTTATGTTTGAAAAGCCTTAGAGACTGAGATTCTCTATTGTTGTTCTTTGTTACACACCTAAAACGATAAGATTCATGAATTTCTATTGATATGAGAATCGAATTTCAGTTAAAAAATGGTAGTTATATGGGGTTTTCTTAGTTTATTCTGTTTAAGGTTAGGGTTTTATATTTAATGGTTATGTTCCATAGAACAAAATGTGTATGGCTCTGTTTGTGACCTTTGGTTCATGTCCTTCGTGGTAGGAAAGAACGACCACCTAGACAAGTGAGGATAGTAGAATACGTGGTTATGGCTCCATAGTTAAAGGTCTATATATATACATATAATCATGTTCATTCGCTTATTGTTTGTATGGCTGATGTTGTATGAATGTTGTGAGATACATGTTGTTGCAATATGCCATGGTTGTTGATTTGATTGACTGAATTTTAGTTATATGAATTAAAGGTGTTAAATATTCATATTTATCTTATTAAATCGAAATGAGCATGAATACAAATTAGGGCATGTTAAAAATGATAATTTGGACTATATATATGTTCTATGATGTTTCTGTATTGGTGTGTGTGGCTTTTGAATGGAAAGATTTGGTGTTGGTATGTGATATCGATGGTTGTATATTGCTATCATCGCGGGTTTTGTGATTGTTCTATAGAAAGCGGCTCGCGAATTGCTCAATGTAGCCTTGCCTCATCTCCTGTTGGGGCAGGGCCATAGGCACACCACGATGTGCCACTACACACTGCAACATGCCGTAGTAGGCCACAACGTGCCAAGGCTGACCTGTGACACCCAACATGCTCATGGAGGATAATAAACATGAATATATATATATATATATATATCACATATGTTAATAATTTAGTCACTATGTTCAATTATTTCCATTAGAAAGGTCAAGACCAAATACACATTTGCACATCATTGCATATTTACTAATCTATACATATGCAGATACACAACCCAAAATACATGTCATGTTCCTATACATATGTGCAATGCAAGGAGAGAGATTGATGAGGCTCAGCCGGTGACCTGTGATCCATGTTTTCTATATAGTATGCACCTCCAAAATGAGCTATTTATATAGGCATAAATCTAAGACATAAAACTACAAGTTTTGTGTTTGGAGCCTCCCTAGATTTTGTTTCTAATATATATATGGGATGACACGTGGATGACTCTATATGAGATGAGTGTTACTGGTTATTCTGGACTTGGTAATTGACGGGATGATAGGTTATTTTATTCATGTTTGAATATATATTATTCATGGACTGGTTAGGACTCGCCTCTAGACTGCACGTTATAAATACGTATTTTTGCACCCTATTCTTCACAAATCAGAAATCCAGCTGAGGTCTGCACACCTTAGACACTCTAGAAACTCTTCTATTCATTTTCTATTGATTCCCCTTCGAGTTAACACTTGAAAACACAGTTTGGGTTAGATTATCAAGGATTTAATTAGGGTTTTTGGTGTTTTCATCAAGAACACGAGTTATCAGCCAAACAGCCCCTAGAATAAGATTTGTTCACCTTTGTTCTTGATTTCCAAAGGTCATTCAGTAAGTATTTATCCTTCCTAAGCCTTTAATCACAGTATTTCAGGGTTTGCATTGTGGTTTGGGGGTTTTTCTTTGATTTAGGGTTTGGTTTTGGTAACCTTATATGAGCAAAACGTGTTTAGCCCTCTTTGATGGGTTTATGACCATTAGAATGTGTCTTTTCTAATAGGGAACATGGTAGAAGGTGGAAACAACTACCTAGTAGAAAAGGAACGTTGAAAGAGAGTTTTCGGCTTAATTGTTAAAGGTTTGTACTTATAATCATGTTTATTTGTTTTCTACCTGCATGATTGCTAGTGAATAGGTATTTTTGGATGTTATGTCACTGTTGAATGACATGATTATTGAGATGAATGGTTTGAACACATTGGTATGAATTAATGACATAGATTATTCATGTTTTTCATGTTAAATTGATGAAATAAGAATTAAATGTATTATGGCATGTTCACAATGACAAAATGGTATGTTTCAATGATGTATGATATCCTGGAATTGGTGTGATGTATTTCGAATGAAGTGAATTGGTGTTAGCATATGAAAATTGAGATTTTCATTGCTGATGTCAGGCTTTTTCCAGTCGGGAAAGGGGAATCTTGGTCGGGACTTACATGACCATAGGCCTGCATAGCTTTACAATGGGCCAATCCAACGGCCCAAAGCCATAATGGCTTGCTGTAGCGTGCCAAGGTACAAATGTACTTGTATGAAAGTGCATAATACTAGATATAATGATATTGAATAGGAATGTGTTGACTACCATGATATTATGAGATAATTCATGAATATGATGATAATGACATTTTGCCTAAGTGTTATACCATGATATGAGACGAATGGACATTTATAAGATGATATGAAAGTTAATATGTTGAAATATTTATGTTGCTATGCGATATCATTCTAATCATGGAAATTCTATCTTTATCATGATATTTGAATCATGCGAATAAAGAATATATGAAAAGACTAAGATGCCCTTACTCATACTAGGACTGATTATAGGATAGATGACATGCCATTAAGGGTGGTTACGGTACTGTAGGTTTATCCATGCATTTATTGTTAGGCAAGATGGCTTCAGCTCCAAAAGCGCCCTTAACCCGGATTGCTAATAACTATTATTATTGATTATGAGACAAGTTGGCTTCAGCTCCGAGACCACTCTTGTCTTGGGCATAGATACAGGCAGTTATGATTAGATGGGTAAGGTAGCTTTAGCTCCGAGAGTTCCTCTATTCACAACTCATATCTAGTAGTCTAATATATAGTAACTAGGCAAATTAAATAAACAAACATGAAAAAGGTAAATGTATTACTATTCTTATGAATACAGGAATGGCTTTCGCTTATCAGGTACGTTACTGTTGATGTGACATGAAATGTTTTGGCATGATAATATGAAGTGATTGATACAAATGGTAATATGGAAAGGGTATGTTATGATGTGATTATGTCATATGATTTGTATGATATGTGGCATGCTATCATGATAATGATTGATATGAATTGGTTTATGTAAGATTTATTGTAATATGGTATTATGATATGTTGGAGTGATATGCATGATAGAATTTATATGACTATATGTACCACTAAGCTTGGTTAGCTTAGCATGTGGGTTTCCTACACCCAGGTTCGGAGCCATAGGAAGGGTTGACAAGGAGAAGCTGAGCCAGTTAGAGTGTTGGATTTGAAGATGAATCACATTCACAAAATGCAGGGGAAATTAAAATTTTCAAAACCCAGTTCATAGGAATCTACTTGTGCCATTAAAACTAATTGATGACATACATAGTTAGAAATTAATGCCTTTTAATTTCTTGACTTATTCTTCAATTTTTCCCCTTGTCGGGTTATCGCAAACCACAACAATCTAAATGGATGTGTCTCTAATGGTATCTACGCGAAGATTGAAGAACAAAACCCTTAGGGAGATGGCCTGATCAATTTCTATGTGCTAGCAAAGAAATTGATCTTTTAAGAGAAAATGAAATTAAAATACTTTAATTATTTTTGGCTCCATATTATTTTGTGCTCAAAAATAATATTTATATATCTCCTATTTTTGCCCTAGGGTCTTAAAGTCCCAAAATTTGATTCAAAAATCAAAGTGGCATGAAAATAGGAGGATTAGGGCACAGCTTATGCTACTAGTAGCATGTAACTACACGTTGGGTAGGCCTAGTTAGCCTGGCTAGTAGGCCAGTGGGGCCCGTAGCAGGTATGGTCCTTGTGAATATAGGAGTGGCTTCTGCTTACCAGGTACGCTACAGTGATGTGTATGTTAGAGATATGCCCAAAAGGCAATCGCCTCTAGCACTTAGTGTACACATTCATAAAAGCATTATTTCATTATATTAGTATTCATTTGCTTATGAATTGATATATATCTTAAACTGACTAATGAAAGTCCATGATATGAAACATAGCATGAAGGAAATCATGATGGGATCATCATAATGAGATTCCTATCATGTGTAATTATGTTAGTGTCTAAATTATCCCTAGTCATAGGATCAACAAGATGGGACATTGTT
>CATIWF010019343.1:0-11165 GCA_949630135.1 Balakata baccata | reverse complement strand
TATGTTCAAAATATTAAATATTGAAATTCAAATTAATATATAAATATATTTCTAAATATTTTCAAGTATAATATTATCAATATTTATATATATTATTTTAAAAGATGATATAATTTATTTATCTATATATTCTTTATTTTTAAAAAAGTTATAATAAATAATAATTTCTAAAAAATAATATTCAACATTCATTCATTTCTCAAGTAAAATATTTTATATTAAAATAACTAATTTTAAAAATAATTTATATGATAATTTTATCATGATATATATTAGTAATATAAGTACATGTATGTAAAATTCAAATTTACTAAATATATATATATATATTTCTTAAATAATATTAATACTTTTATGAAAAATTAAATTAATGCATAGTTATATATTGAATTATTGATAATATAATACATAGTCATGTATTAATAATAAATATTTATAATTCAAAACATCAAATTATTTATTTGTGATAGTTTTACTTTTATAATAAAAATATAAAAAAATAAATATTAATTTTATATAATTTTTTTTCAATAATATGAATAATTTTATAAATAGTTAATATTACGTAAATCTAGATAAGTTCATTTATAAAAGAAACTAATATAAAAAAAATAATCTTGTTGGTTTGATGGTAAAAGCTAGGAAATTATATTTAAAGACCAAAGTTCAATTTTCACCGTGCAAAAGAAGTGATATTTTTTAGTGAATTTACAATTCACCAAGCCAGAAAAATTGACTAGGTTAACCGGTTTACGATTGAACCAGCCGGTTCACCAGTTCTTGGGGACGTCTAAAGAGCCCCAATTCTTTAGCTAAAAACTATCTGGCCTAGTGGCTAGTTCCCGGTTTTTCCGGTTGAACTGGCTAGACTGGTTTTTACAACAATGTATCCATCACTATTTATGTATATCATATTTCAACATAAGGATTTTTTTTTTGAGTAAAACTACGTGTATCCTCAATTTATATATTAACGGAGTAATATTAATATTATTCGTATCGGGTATGATTCTGTATGATGGCAAAATACTTATTCAAAAATTTTCACTGCATACCCAAGACTATTAATTTTTTATTACAAGAAAGAGCAGGAAAAAAAAAAGAAAGAAACTAAATCACAGCATTCACCAAAATTTGCAGAATTTGTATAAGGCACAAGCATATCAACAAATTGTTTTCAAATCTATAATTATACTTATTCAAAGTTATTTTAGATAATTAATGTTTGATGACAAATATATAATTAATTGTACACACTCTCCATTATATTGCTGGAAACATTTTCATCCATTTCTAACATTGGTGTTATTTTTTTTTCTTTCCTTAAGATTTGAAAATGGCTCACCCAACAGATCTTACATAGACCCAGTTTGGTATTGCATTTGGGCAAACTGCTTTCATTTTGACTGTTTTTGAAGAGAAACATACAAGTAAATGCTTTTATCAGAAACACATTTGAAAAAAAAAAAAAAGTTTGTAAAAAAATTAAAAAAACAGTAGATTAAATAAAAAAAATTTTAATATATATTTTTTGACAATTCCAAATAGCCCATAGTATGTCAAATTTAGAGGTTGAAACAATAAAACTTCTCAACCTATTGATCTTAATTGATCCATATGTCACATTTAGATTAAGCACTAAATAATTTCCTTTTCAAAAAAAAAAAAAAAAGAGAAAAATTTGTAAGGCGAAAATTTGTGTGAGACATGGTTGGCTAATTGGAGAAGAAAAAGGCACTCTTTGGGTTCAATCCCTCTTTTCGCTCTCTTCATAGAAAAAAGAAAATGAAAAACAAGAAAGCGGAAGATAAACAAAACAGGCTTTGATGTAGAACTCACATTCTTGATATTTATTTATTTATTTTTTTCATTTTTCAAGAAAAAAGAAAAAGAAACTATCACAATCCCAATTCATTCTCATGCAAAAATCAAACACTTTCACTCTTGGATGAAAAATCCATAGAATTAATAATATATATATATGTATTCAGAAGGAAACAAAGAAGAAGAATGAGCAAAGAACAGAGCGGAGTTATTAAGGCATGGGAGGCCACAATTCGCAAGACTCAAGCAGCGAAGAAACGAGCAAACAGCATATTCGGCACAATCTCTGCTGCCCATGCAGACGATGAAAGTGAAGAAGATCATGATCAGAACTACACAAGCATATATTCCCAATTAGAGCCTTATCATGCAGAGAAAATCTTGCCCAATGGAGATTACTACACAGGCCAATGGTACGACAATTTCCCCTGCGGACACGGCAAATATCTGTGGACAGATGGGTGCACGTACATCGGCGAGTGGAGCAAAGGCAAGACAATGGGCCGGGGAAAATTCTGCTGGCCGTCAGGGGCAACATATGAAGGAGAATTCAAGAGCGGGTACATGGATGGGATTGGTGTATACACAGGGCCAAGTGGTGATACATATAAAGGCCAATGGGTGATGAACTTGAAACATGGGCATGGAGTGAAAAGCTTTGCGAATGGCGATATCTATGATGGGGAATGGCGAAGAGGGATGCAAGAAGGACATGGAAGATATCAATGGATTAATGGGAATCATTACAACGGTGAATGGCAAAATGGGGTGATTTGTGGGAAAGGAACATTTGTGTGGAACAATGGGAATACATATGATGGGAATTGGGAAGATGGTATTCCTAAAGGAAGTGGAACATTCAAATGGCCAGATGGGAGTTTTTATATGGGAAATTGGAGTAAAGATCCAAGTGAACAAAATGGGACTTATTATCCATCAGGATCAACCCCAGATGGGAATTCTAATATGGAATGGGATCCACAAGAAGTTTACAAGATTCATTTGAATGAAAGCCATATTTGTCCTGGTGAGAAAGTTTCAATTTTGCCTTCACAGAAGAGGCTTGCTGTTTGGAATTCAGCGAAGGCAGCAGGAGGTGATAAGCCTAGAGGGTTGTCTGTTGATGGGAGGGTTAGTGTAGGAGTAGAAAGGGCATATGATAAAATGAATATGTGGGATTATGGTGGTGATGATCACGATTCAATGAATGGTAAAGCTTTGGAAGCTAATTTGTTAGGTTTGAATCTTGAAGAAGGAATCCCAAGATGCCTTCCAATCAAAGTACCTAAAGTTGTCAAGAGACAAGGTGAGACCATTTGCAGGGGACATAAAAATTATGAGCTTATGCTCAATCTTCAGCTTGGAATCAGGTACTATATATCTTTTCCTTTCATGCAATTTTTGTCATTGTTAATTTTTCTTCCACGTTATATTGAGAACTACTCTATGACAGTGTATTTCTTGGTCCCACAATATAAAGAATTATTATGTGTCAAGAATACAGGAGAAATTTTTAGGTCTGTCACGTCATTTTGTAGACTAATTTGATCACATAGTGACATGTATTTAATTGTTTTTTTGACATTGATTGATATGAATAGAATTTGCACATATGTCAATATATAATTAGACTAATATAAGAATAACATATAACATGGTGGAGAAAGTAAAAGAAAAAATTGTCAGCACTTATTACCAAGTTGGTTAATTTCTTTAATGATTGTGATTGTGGATGAATTGGTCAGACATTCTGTTGGAAGGCCAGCTCCAGCTGCATCTCTAGATTTGAAGGCATCAGCTTTTGACCCAAAAGAAAAACTATGGACAAGATTTCCACCAGAAGGAACTAAGCATACTCCACCTCACCAATCATCTGAATTTAAATGGAAGGATTACTGCCCATTAGTTTTCAGGTTACTGTATATATATATATATATAATCTTATATTTATCTTGTTTGTCGTTTATACTCTAAAAATATTTTTTAATTTAGTTTTTAGTCCACATCGCTTCACATATTTTAGAAAGATATAAATTCCTACATTCCAATACTAACATGTTATGTCAACATTATTATAATGTTAGCACTGAGGGTGAAAAATTACATATTTCTAAAAAAAGAGTATAGACAAATTATTTTACGGGAACACTTTATGCCTTTATATATATATATATATATAGAGAGAGAGAGAGAGAGAGAGAGTAATAAAAAAGTTTGTAAAGATACTATCAAGAGTGAACTAAGGATGACAATAGATTTATTGCTGTGGTGTCCCTGTTAGAAAATGGAATTCTATGAACTGCTGCAAATTGAACTAAAATGACTGCAACTAATAAACTAAAATAACTTTGTTTTAACAAAGAAAATGGAAATGTTGAAAATGGAAATTTGAGAGAGATTTGAAATTGGAGAACATTACATTCATTACTCTTCACTTTCACTTTATAAATACATTTATAAGCTACAAAATATCTTATCATTTGAGATCAGAAAATCAGCTGCTAAAGACCATACTAATAGCTACCTAACACATTTTTTCAAGACAAATCTCCTTGATTTAAGGTAGCACAACAAACTTTGATTTTCTTGACTAAATGAAAGATAAAGTAACACAAAATAAACATAAAATCTTAGATATGGAGCTGCTGTAAATCATCCAAAAATATCAAATCATCATTGCACATATTCAGTTGCCCCACTCATAGAATTTTAGCTTCATTGTCCAAGATGAATATCATGAATTCTAACACGCCCCAAACGGGGCAGATTTTTTCATTAGTTTCATATCACCCATAAAGATTCAATCCGATCCAAATTACAAATTCAGTTTTTGCACAAACATAGATACTTTGAGGAAATGATACATAGTTGATCCTTCAGGACACTAAGGAAGCTGTTCAAGGTAGACCCAGCAGATTACATGTTATCTATATGTGGGAATGATGCACTTCGTGAGCTCTCATCTCCTGGTAAAAGTGGTAGCTTTTTTTACTTGACAAATGACGATAAATATATGATCAAGACAATGAAGAAAGCAGAAGTCAAAGTAAGTTGTATTTTTCTTAATCAGGATGTGATACACAAATGAATAAATCTACTGTCATTTTTCATATTTTTGTGTTGGTTTATACATGCAGGTGCTTATAAGAATGCTTGCTGCCTATTACAACCACGTTAGAACCTTTGAAAACACTCTTGTTACCAAATTTTATGGTTTGCACTGTGTTAAGCTAAGTGGTCCTGCCCAAAAGAAGGTATGTGAAGTTGAGGAACTAAAGCTATTATTCACATTAATTATATGGCAGCAGATTAGTAATATGCTGAAACTGTTACAATAACCCGCGGCAGTATGTAATAGAATCGGATGGCTTAAATAGTCGGACTTGATAATGGTGGATTATATTGTTTCTTAAGTCAATTTGTAAAATGATTTAAGTTAAACAGAAGCTTGTAACTCATTTGCAATATAAGTCTATAACTATATAGCTATTGGTCTATAGCAGAAGCATATTAAGAGCATTACATATCGTTGAAGAAAATCCCATATTGAGAGAGATAGAAGAAGGGTCTATATGTGGTTAAAAAAAAATATATATAATTACGATGCAGTCATTTTGAAATAATGGTAAATCTACAATTATCAAGTCTGATATCTAAATTCATCCAATTCTAATATATTATAAACTATAAGAGGATTAACTGCTGCATGAATATTGATTTTGTAAGTAAAATCTTAGTCTAACGGTGGAAAGACCCAAATAAAATATTAAATAAGTCTATGGCTCAAAAAAGGACAAAAAAACCTAGGCAAATAAAATAACGGATTAAGTGACAATTGAACAAAGACCAGTTGCATTTGAGGAGACTATTTAAGAAAATGGGTAAAATGTTTTTTTTTTCTATACCAAAACTTTTGTATGTATATTAAAATAGTATCAAAACTCTGATTTGCATTAAATTTGATATCAAAATTTTGAAATTGAATTTTAGATTATGGTACTAAAATTTTTCTGATATCCATGTCAGCAAATTCGGCTTCCACGTCAACAAATCTGATGTCTACATTAGCTTGGTACTATGATCTAAAACAAATTTCAAAGTTTTGATATTAATTTGATATAGATTCTAAATTTTTTGTACCAATTTGATAAATATACCAAAATTTTGGTATCATTAATTCATTTTACCCTTAAGAAAGTCCCACTCCATAAGTTTAAATGATAAAAAAGAGCTTATATTTGTGAAAAATGCAGGTACGATTCATCATTATGGGGAATCTATTTTGTTCAGAATATATCATACATAGACGTTTCGATTTAAAAGGATCTTCGCTTGGGCGGATTACGGATAAACCCGAATCAGAGATTGATGCAACCACCATTCTTAAAGATTTAGATCTTAATTTCATTTTCAGACTGCAAAAATCTTGGTTTCCAGAGTTCTTAAGGTTCTCCATATTTTTGATTTGATATCATGAAAATCAAGAGTTAATCAAATGCATTCATTAGACTTAATTGATGATTGTGTTTGATTAATTATTTTTAACAGGCAAGTAGATAGGGATTGTGAGTTTCTTGAGCAGGAGAGAATTATGGACTATAGTTTGCTGGTTGGTCTTCACTTTAGAGAAATTTCTCCTACTGGATATCTCATTCCTTCTGCTTCTCCATCTTTTTCTGGAGGTTAATTATCATTAATTTAATTAGTTTTTTTTTTTTTGCCTTAATATTCTTTTAGTTTTGTTTATTTTTCATCTGCAAAAAAAAAAAAAAAAAAAAAAAAAACAAATAAATGTATGTCTTCTCTTTGCAGGTGAAGCTGATATTGATTCAGCCCCTCGTCTTTCCAGAGCAGAAATGGATGATCTTCTTCTTGATCCTAACAGGTAATTTATATAACCATTTGTCCCTTTAAATAGTTAGTTTTTTTTTTTATACCTCTTAAATTTTTTTAAATTATTTTACCATTTAATATTTCAAAAAATACAATAAATTGCATCAATATATAATGATGTGACCTATTTGAAAATACATTTGTACACCAAATACACATGCTGCTGTTAGGTAGTTTTCAATGACAAGTGTTATATTATGATAAAAATTTAAATTTTTAAGAGACAAAGTAGACTGTAACGTATAATTTGAACTAAAAATCTGTCAAATGGGCAAAATATAGAAGATGAATGGGTATGTCTTTTGCTAAAAAGAAAACATATATTATTACTGAAAAATTTCAACTAAAAGTTTATTAACTCCCTTGACGAATAACAATTTTAAACCATTTTAATTTATGTGATTGATTGAAAAATGCAGGTGGGGTTTGATTAAATTGGGAGTAAACATGCCAGCAAGAGTGGAAAGAACAATAAGAAGAAATAATTGTGAGTATCAACTAGTAGGAGAACCAACCGGAGAATATTATGATGTGATAATGTTTTTTGGTATAATAGACATACTTCAAGACTATGACATTAGCAAGAAACTTGAGCATGCATACAAATCCATCCAATATGATCCTACTTCAATCTCAGCCGTTGATCCTAAGCAATATTCGAGGCGATTTAGAGATTTTATTTTCAGAATTTTCACTGAAGATAAGTAAATTCAAGCTTTTCCTACTTCAATTTTATTTGCCAAATTTTATGTGAAATTTCCTCTTCCCCAATATGTAAAATTGATGAGTACATTCTTAACTTCTTCAAACCCATTTTGTTGCTTTTTATTCTTTTTTCTTTACTTCATTACTTATACATCATTTCTTTTGGTAATCTAAAGGGATATATAGTAGTATTTTATTGTAGATAGCTCTTCCAATTATGTAACTTTGTATTAGGCTTTTTTTTTTTTTTTTTTCAAATCAATTTTCTTATGAGTATTGTATTGAGTATCTAAAAAAATTCACTTTTGGGTCCTTGAAATACTACTTTATTTTCATTTAGTCCCTAAACTTTATTGTATTCTATTGGGTATCTAAATATTTATTTTAGCAAACATGGGATGCAAGCAGGGACTCAGTAGAAAGAATGACAGTTTGGGACCCTAATAATATTAGTTTAAAAACTGAATTCCTGCTTAGACTCAATATGGTAAGATGAATGTTTATGAACACAAAAAAATAAAATAGAAGTTTAAGGATTAAATGCAAAAACATAAATTTTCTTAAAAGCAAATTAAGGTTTTTGGTTAAGACACGTTTGGTATGCCTCATTTTGAAATAAAAATAAGATTTTTTTTTTTTGTCAATCAACCAAAGAATATTATTGCTAAACAAAAAGAATACAAGGAGAACTCCCTGTACAACAAATTAATTTCTACCTAATTGCAAAAAATTGGTGATTACAGAACAATAGGAATCAACACAATTAATGACCACAGTGTTACTGACTAAGTGCAAAACCTTCTTCTCTTGGAACTGCTCATTGGCAAAAATAATTATATTCCTTGCTTGCCATAAATAGTAAACAGTAGCAACCAAAGCAACCCTTCGAAATCTAGATTTTCCCACGGCATGTCTGCTAAACCAACTAACAACTCTTCTCCATCTATATTCAATCTTGCGAATATTACAAGCAACACAAACGTGTTTCCAAACACAACTTGACACAGGGCAGGCAAAAAATAGAAGTTCTATATTTTTCATATGCATATTGCAAAAAACACAAGTACTCACAGATGTAATATTCCACTGCATCAGTTTGTTCCTGGTACGGAGTTTATATTTGATGGCCAGCTAAAAAATATAACTCTGTCTAGGAACACAACTTCTATTCCAAATCAGCTTAGTCCAAGTCAGTTTAGGGTGCTACATTCTCATATTCTTCCAAGCACTAGAAATTGAGAAAACAACATCCTTTGATCCCATCCACGAAATAGCATCCCTAGGCTCCTTGAGATCAGCAAAGTTCTCTCTCACAAAGTTCCAAGCTTCTAAGGTGTCTTCATGTATAGGATTTGGGAGATTCCATCCTCCATTTCTCCATAAGTCCTTAAAAGTAGCCTTCTTAAATACACCAGAATCTTTAAGATTGGTGAAGTTATATTTGTCCACCAAGGACTCTCCATTAAACCAAGGATCAAACCAAAAGGAGAAGTTTGAATCATGTCCAACAATATATCTAATTAAAGGCTTCATCAAAGGTCGAACTTTCAACATACATTGTCATGCCCAACTAGATTCACAAGTTTTGGTAATACCCCAAAAACTCAATTTTTTCAAATGATTCAAAGATAAATGGACGGCTTGCCACTAATAATGCCCCAAATGTTTTTACAAACAGCAGCGCAATTCCAGCTCTTTAAATCTTTAAAACCTAAACCTCCTTCACTTTTCAATTTACACACATCAACCCATGCTACTAAGTTCGAATTCTTTTTACTATCAAGACCCGACCAAAGGAATCTCCTACAGATTCTATCAATCTCAGCAATTACAAAGCAGGTAGTAAGTCAAAAGCAGCCCAATAAACATGCATGCTTCAAAGAACTGAGTTAATAAGTTGTACCAGCATAACTCAGAAATTTAGAGGTCCAACAGCTAATTTTATTTTTTACTTTAGCAATAAGACCAGCACAATCTGCTTTAGTCAAGCAGGTAGTAATCAAAGGGAGGCCTAAATACCTGACTGGAAGATGCCCTTCAGAAAAAACCCAACAAAAAAAGAATTCTCTGTTTTTCAATCTCATCAAAAGCACTAAAGAAAACAGAGCTTTTAAAAAGGTTAACCTGCAATCCAGAAGTCTTTCTAAACAGATCCAATACCAGATGCAGCTGAGAAACAGAAGAAACATCACCAAAACTAAAAAGCAACAAATCATCAGCAAATATTAAGTGATTCAATTTAGGGAATCACACTTGGGATGAAACTTGAAAGAGGTATCAATTTTGCATCTAAGAGCCCTGGTGAAATACTCCATACAAATAACAAACAGTAAAGGAGACATGGGGTCACCCTGTCTCAGCCTTTTCTTCCCTCGAAAATACCCAACAGCTTCCCCATTGATCATAATAGAAAAATGAAGGGAACGAATGCAAGCCATAATCCAGGAGATGAAACGGGTGGGAAAGCCTAAACCCGTAAGCATTTCTTCTAAAAAATCCCACGAAACTGAATCATAGGCTTTTTAAAGATCTACAATCAAAGTGCATTTGGCTTTTCCAGAGTGCTTATGATAATTCCTTAGGAGTTCTTCAGCCATCGGAATATTATCACTAATGTTTCTTTTGGGGAAAAAAGCTTACTGATTTGCAAAAATAATGGTTTGAAGGATAGGACTCATTCTGGTAGAAATGATCTTTGTGATGCACTTATAAATCACATTGCAACAAGCAATGGGCGTGAAATCCTTCAGGTGCATGGCATTATTACATTTTAAGAATGATAGTTAACATGGTATCATTTACCTGAGTTAATAATCTGCCATTTCGGAAAAATTCCATAATAGCTGCAGTGACATCTTCAACTACAATATCCCAAAAGGCCTTGAAGAAATGACTACTAAAACCATCTGGACTAGGTGCCTTAGTAGAACCAATTGAGAACATAGCTATCTTTACTTCATCTGGAGTGATAGGTTGAATGAGACTGATGGCATCATCAATAGAAACTTTGGGACCAGTATCAAGAAAGCTAAAATCAACATGCTGCCCAGGCCTATCATCCCTTCCCAAGAGGTTTGCATAAAACTCAACCATCAGTCTTTGAATCACCTGCTCATCAGTAACCTCATTGTTGTCCCCATCAAATAATTTGGAAACAGAATTCCCACAAACTCTTTGTCGAATAGAATGATGAAAATAACTAGTGTTACTATCACCAAGTTTGATCCAGTCAGCCCGTGCTTTTTGACGCTAAACACACTCTTCCTGCCATATAAGCCTACTCAAATATCCAACAATTGCTTGTTCCTCCTCCAGCAAGTCAAGGTTTTTTTTAGCTAAAATCCAGATACGACCGAGGTCAGCAACTTCATAATTGGTAGCAATATCCCAAGCAGATAGCTTCAATCCTCGAAGAACAGAATCTTGTAACAAAAACGAACTCTGGTCTCCAAAATTCCAGCAAGAACAATGTTCTTCTTCACAAGTAGATGCTGGACTTCTACTTGCTTAAGAGGGTCATTTAACCCCCTCACATTCCAAGACAAAATCATTTTCCCCTATCCGAGGGTTTAATATTATGTCTAAGCTTACAGATCTCAGACATCGAAAATTCCATACGCTCCCTCCATTCCCTTAACAATAGAGGATGCTTATCGAAAGATAGAGGCCCATCATTCAGAGCCTCAAATTTAGAAACGGCGTAGGATAGCAAAAGAAATTGCTATGAAGCGCCGAGAGAAAAG
>CATIWF010019340.1:0-12251 GCA_949630135.1 Balakata baccata | reverse complement strand
TCTTCTACAAGATCCCAAATTTATATTAAGGACTGATTTTCTACAAAAAAAATATTAATAAATAAATAAATAAAAACATTGAAAGCATCAAGCAAACAAGATTCTGATTGTAATGGGAATGGAAGTTGTCATCAATAACATGATGAAGTCTAGCATACTCTGGTAGCATGCAACTTTCAAAGAAAAGGCACAGACAGTCCCAAACAAAATCATTGTGCAACAAAAAGAAAGTACATATCCAATGGTAGGCACATAACTATATAAATGATTTGCAACTTAATTTATAGAAGTTCAGAAAAACTTAAAATAAAGCAAAATACTTACAAGCCATGAAAGATTTCCCTCATCATAAGCATGGAAAGGATTGAGATAGTCTGCAGATTCACCATTTCTTTTTGGGTTATTATATTGAAGTAAAAAAGACAATGTATACAGGAGAAAGCAGTAACTTGTATACAGGAGAAACCGAACTTTTGAACTTTCAAAATCCAATAAAGGAAGACATTTGCAACTGCAACAAACGGAGCAACTTCACTAATTTGAACAGCGAATCACAAGCAACATTCCAATAAAACATAACCGCAAAATTAAGCAAGTGTTACAGACAGTTACATGTTAAATCTTCAATATAGATAACCACAGACAAAGATTACCCTCCACTGATAAATTTGACCCAAGATTTATCCCACTATGCAATCCAGTAATTGAATTCAAAAAAAAAAAAAAGTTATAATATCACTGTTTCTTCTCTGCAATAGAAAAGATTCAGAAACCCAAGAAACAATGTACGAGGAAAGAACGCTTAATCAGGAGTTCAATAAGTTCAGATAGTTACAATCAGGATACACAATTGAGGGATTCTTAATGCTCTCTATCTCCTCGTATACATCTGACTCCAGAATTTCTCTCCTCATTTCTCGCCATGGAATGTTCCTCTTCTCAGCTGTACTGTTTCATGAACATTTCAATTACCACCTAAAAATCTGAAGATTACCCAAACTAAAACACACTGTAAAAGCAGACTACCCGCATATCAGAACTGTCAATTACTAAAATATGCCCTTGTATAATTCAAAAGGAACCTGATAAGGACTTGTCTGGCTCCAAGCTTAAGCAATGAAGAGAGTGGCTTAAAGGCAATGAGAGCACCAACAAGACGAGACAGAGGAGTCTGTCCTGCCCATTTGGGTCTTTCAAACTGTCCCTCTTTATAGGTCGAAGCCATCTGAACAAGCAATGTACCCGCTCGTCTTGATTTCGCTCTTCCATGGCCAATGGCCGTGGTTTTGCTTGTGGAAAGAACAGAAAGGTTGTGGGTATAAGCAGACAATGCCATCGAAGCTCAAGAGAGTGACAAACGAAGCAAATAGCTGCACCAGTGCCATTAGATAAAGACCATCTTTTTGCCTTACCAGTTACCACATATTATGATTTCTTTTTCTTTTTTCTTTTTCTGTGGTTGATTGTGATTTTTTTTTTTTTTTCTTTGGGTAAATAGCATCATTGAATATTTAGGTACATGTTCCAATTTAGTATCATTTTTTCTCTTTTTTTTCAGCAGTTTGATACCAATTCATTAAATTATTGTTTCAAATCATAATATTCAAATTTTTTCGATGAAAATTTGCTAATGTAGTATTCAAATTGCTGGATTACTACGTGTGTTATTTGTTAGCTTATCAATAATTTCTTTTATTCAATTGAAATTTCGAATCATTTATGAACAATTAAACCTTTTATACATTAAGGTGTTCGAAATAGGTATTAAATATTTTTAAAATATATTTTGAATTTTTTTATTTAATTAGCTGATTTTTTTAATTTTTTATATACTGTTTTTTTAAATATATTTTTAAAAAAAATATTTATTTATATATTTATATTCAAAATCAGTTTTCAAATTAAAAATATAAATTTTTTTCAAAAAGTATTTTTCTCAAGCTAAATACTAAACGGGCCCTAAGTGAATATGTTCTAGACAATTACTTTTTTTTATTACAAGAAGATTATCATCATAAATTTTTATTTATTTATTTTCTCCGTCCAAAAAAATAGAATTAATCTTATTTTTATACATATTAAGAAAATTAGTTAGTTTAATAAAATTAATAACTTTTATTTAATATTTTTCAAAAATATTTTTAATTTAGTATTATCTTGAAAATAATCATTTCATATCTTTTAATACATGACTAAAATTTAGAGATGACATGTATGAGTTTTGCAGGTTGCTATATCTATATGTATCCGTTTAAATTCTAATAGAGTTACTCATTAGGGTTTTCAAATGAATTTGAATATTAATTTTTAAACTCGTCACGAATTTGGATAGGGTATAAATAGAAGCCTTCAAAAACTTGCTACATGATTATATATATATATACATACACACCATTTATTCTATTGAAATTTAATAAATATAATGATATAATTAATTATTTTTATGTGTTTTTAAAGGCAGATGAACTACAAATGTAATAGAAGTTTAAGATTGAAATATAATTTTGTTATCATAATTATATATTGTTTTAATATTAATTTTTAATAATTTGATAAATTCTTTTAATTTAAATGTGTTGAAATAGATTTCATGTTTCATTTTATTTGTTTTTGATTCTGTGGGAATTTATAATAGATTATTTTTATATTTTAAAATTTTTAATTATTTAATTAGTTTGAATTTTATTTTAATTTAAACTTTGAATAATAAACGGATAATTAAATTAGTAATGTTAATCGGATTTGGAACAAGTACGGATATTAAGTTAATATTAAAATTTTAAACAGATTTAGGATAAATTCGGGTAGTAGTATATATAATCGGATTTGAGTAGAGCAATTTTTATGGGTATCTTACCCATTGTCATTTCTACTCAAATTAATACTCACATATACAAATCAATTTCAAAAATTATTTAAAGTAAGAATTTTTTTTTTACAAGATTTAAAGTAAGTTGAAAAATTTTAAGAATCCAAAAATAATAATTAATTGATAGTTTATTTATTGATATAAATAATAATGACATAATAATAATAAATATATAAATAATAAATATTTGTAATTTTATAAAATAACTACACTTTTTATAAAAAAATAATTTTATTAATTCAAACTAGTAATATATCAAATAACAATACAGATACAAATCGGCTAAAAATTATAAAAGATCAAACAGTGAAAAAATCAACAACATCCAAATTAATAACATAATAAATCGGTTAAATACCTATAATTTTGATAATACTACAATGATTAAAATATTTAGGATTTTATAATATACTAATGACTATAATATGATTTGTAATAAAATAAATATATTTCAAAAAGAAAAAATAACTTATAATTTTAAAGGGCAAAAAATTGAAAGGGAGTATATTTTTCGAACGGATTGAGTATTATTTATAATATTAATGGCAGTTTTGGCATGGGAAGTGACCAATGTGTCTCTCTTGGCTTACAATGAGCTTTGTGATGAAATTCCAGCAGCTGGACAACTCTTCAATTTTTCAAATTTTTCAATTTGACCCCGAAACTTCTAGTGCGTCTTTCTATGAATTTCTCATACAACTATTTTATTCTTTTTTACATTGAGTGGAGAATGTCTTTTTATACTGATGGCTATCTTACCTACTTTTAAAATAATTTCAATAAACTACTAAGATATTAATTATTTTTATGTAACATTCAAAAAAAAAAACTACTTTAATATAAAATCATGATCAATCACTTATAAAAATATGAATTACATATAAATAAGAATTTTCCTAATTTTCACAATGAATTTTAGATTTATAAGGTTGCTTAAAATTTCATAGCCTTGGCAAAAAATATAAGAAAAAATTGTTATTTACGGTTTGATATAATATACTAATATTCTTGAAATTTGAAAAATATATTATTTGCCTCTTTTATTTTATTTCTGTTAAACTATAGAATCCTTTTGTCAAATTTTAAGATATTTACTATTAGTAAGAAAGAATTTTTTTTTTTTTTTGTTTAAAGAGACTGTATAATATGTTGAACTTTAGGGAGATACTAGTACAATAAATCAAATTTGCAATGGAATGTTAGTGCAATATATCAAAGTTTCATATGGTATATAGTATAGTTTTCAAACCTCATGGAGTACTAATATATTATATCAAATTACATGAGACAAATAGTACATTTTTCAAATCTCAAAGTATAATATGTTGAATTTTAGGGAGATACTAGTACAATAAATCAAATTTGCAAGGGAGTATTAATGCAATATATCAAACTTTCAAAGAATATATAGTATAGTTTTCAAACCTCATGGAATACTAATATATTATGTCAAATTAGATGGGACAAATAGTATATTTTTCAAATATCAGGGTACTAATATATTATATCAAACTACATGGGCCAAACAGTAATTTTCCTAAAATATAATCAATAAATAACACTGCATGCCCTTTCTTTATATTCACCAAAATAACCTTGAAAAGGTTCAACTGCAATTCACTAGTCACATGGATGATGCAAGCAAACAAATACTAAACCCAACACAGTCAAAACTGTTCACCTGAAAAGCATTTTATAAGCTTAATGTGAATATGAAACGGTCAAAGCCCCACTAAAGCCTTGATATATATATGGTAATTTATCCCCTCCAAGCTGTATATATAGAACAGTATGCAATTGTATAAAACTAAATCTAGTTAGTAGTTAACCGTGTATGCTAAGAAATATCTGCTTTTGCTGCTATCGTGTAGAAAGTTGAGCTTGTTTGGTGTGTTAGCTCATCTTCTCACTTCTACTTCTTTCTATATCTTCTTTTCATTCATCTTCCTTATCTTTTCTGTTTTTTCTTAATGGAACTACCAAGAAAAGCATCAGAAACTCAATATAGAATCAAAGCAAAGAAACTTTATTACAAACTACCTCGTCAGGTTGATGAATGTCATTGGTTTCACTGGAAAAAGTCTGCCGATAATGTCTACATATTGAGAAATGTGAGTTGTGAAGCTAGACCAGGAGAGATTATGGCAATTGCCGGTCCAAGTGGAGCTGGGAAGACCACATTGTTGGAGATACTTGCTGGCATGATTCCACCTAGTAGAGTCTCTGGTCAAGTTCTTGTAAATGAACAACCTCTAAATGCTAGATGCTTTCCTAGATTGTCTGGGTATGTCCCACAAGATGAAGTTCTTTTCCCTCTTCTTACTGTTGAAGAAACTCTCTTGTATAGTGCTCGTCTCAGATTGAGTGGCGGATTCCACACTGCTGCATCCAGAGTCAAGGAACTGCTGAAAGAGCTTGGATTGGAGCATGTTGCCAATGTGAGAATTGGGAGTAGATCAAGTAGAGGCATTTCGGGTGGTGAGAAGCGTAGAGTATCCATTGGTGTAGATCTAGTTCATAATCCTGCTGTTCTTCTAATGGATGAACCAACATCAGGATTGGATTCAGCATCAGCCCTTCATGTAGTCCTGTTCCTGAAATCCATGGCTATAAATCAAGGCAAAACAATTGTGTTAACCATTCATCAACCTGGTTTCCGAATTCTAGAGCTGTTTGATCGGATTCTATTATTATCAAAAGGCACTGTTCTGCACCAAGGAAGTCTGCATCTCCTCGAGCAGCAGCTTAGACTTGCTGGTCATTCTATTCCTAGGCATGTCAATGTTCTTGAGTTTGCCATCGAAGCAATGGAAGCCTTGGTCATGAATACCAATTCTGAAGTAAGTGAAATAGAAGATAGTGAGACAGATCAAGATTATGCACAGATCAGAACATGTCCTAACTTTAGCAATATCGAAGAAACCAAAATGTTTTACCCCAATGGACGATGCCAGGAGGTTTTCATATTGGCACGGAGATTCTCCACCATCATTAGCAGAACCAATCAGCTCTTCACTGCAAGAATACTACAAGCAGTGGTTGCTGGGTTTGTTCTTGGGACCATATTTATGAATGCTACTAATGACCCAAAGAAGTACAAGATACAAACTCAACTTGGGTTTTTTGCCTTCAGTCTGACCTTCTTGCTCTCATCCACAACAGAAGGCCTACCGATTTTCTTGCGAGAGAGAAGAATTTTAATGATAGAAACATCAAAAGGAGCTTACAGAGTTGCTTCTTATGTCATATCAAGTACTCTTGTGTTCCTACCTTTCCTGTTAATTGTGGCACTCCTCTACAGCACCCCAGTATACTGGCTAGTTGGATTGAGAAGGGAAATGGATGGATTTATCTATTTCTTACTGGTGGTATGGATGGTTGTTTTGATGTCAAATTCTTTTGTTTTATGTTTTAGTGCTCTTGTGCCAAATTTCATTATGGGGACATCTCTGATTGCTGGCCTTATGGGATCCTTTTTCCTATTTTCTGGTTATTTCATAGCAAAAGAGGATATACCCAAATATTGGATTTTCATGCACTATTTGAGCCTCTTTAAATACCCATTTGAGTGTTTTATGATAAATGAGTATGGAGGAGAGAAAGGAAAGAGAAAATGCTTGGAGATCATGGAAGGAAATTGCTACTTGTATGGTGAGGGGTTTCTAGTACAACAAGGTCTGGAAGAGTCAAAAAAATGGAGTAATATAGGAGTAATGTTAGGATTCATCATCGGATACAGATTTCTCTGCTTCTTGATTCTGTGTTACAAATTACACAGAACCAGAATTTGAATTTTATTTTCACCTCAATCCGCATTGGGGCAAAAAGATAAAATTGATGGTTCTATTCATTTTTTTTTCCTACTCTTTCTTTGAACTAACTGGTTTACAAACCTTTACTCGATTTCAGCCTAGCATACTTCTGCTTAAATTGTGTACTTGTTCAATATTTTTAGAAGGAAACAGTTTTTAAAAATAAGTTCTCAGTTTAGATCAGTCAATCCACTAGTGGATTCAGAATCCAACTTTCATACTATTTATGAAACTCCTACAAATAAATTCAGCCTACAAATCTTTGGTCACTTTATAAATACATGTGTTGTATGTACTGTATACACTGCTAAAACAGAAAAGAAAATGCAAAACAAAAGGTTCAAGCAAAAACGGTATGCTTCCAGAAAATTGTAAACTACATTATTATAGAAACACAAATTGCAGCAAAATGATTTATATTCAGAATTATGTTCACAATTGCACAAAGAAATCTGTACTATTTTTGAGCTTAATAAATCAGAAGATAAAGCAAATTATTAGTCAACTGTATCACTGCTTTCCATGCCAAATTTCAAATAACACTATTAGTAGTCTACTGTTTCACCACCCACCATGCCAAATTGCAAAGCATATATACAAAAATAAAAATATAAAAGGTGCAACCCTAGAAATCAGTATGCTCACCAGAGATCTCCCGATGGAGATGAAGAAAATGAAGGATCAAATAGAGAAATTCTTGGCCTTTTGTGTGAAAGTGTGGATTTTAACGAGAATTCTTGTGTTGTAGAAAATTTCTCAAGTATGGATCTGATGGCCTGGTTGACAGAGTTTGCAAGTAGTTGGTGCACTTCAGTATCTTCACTCTGTTCTTTGTAGCTGGTAATCACAAACATGTTCTTCATTCTTCCTTCCAAAGTTGCAATCTCTGCATTCATTACTATGAGATGGAGTGCATCAAGTGCTTGTCTTAAATCAGAAAGAAGTCCAGGCTTATAATCACAACATAGTGACACCCTGATTAAATAGGGGGCATGGCCATCCAATCCATCCTCTTGTTCTTCAACTCTTACTTCATCAACATCCGTTGGCACAAAAAGACAATCGCAAGCTTCTGCTGCGCTCCTCTTCAGTTCTTTCATATGGCTAATAACTTCAGCAAGCAATGATGCTTTGTCCATCTGTAAGCTCAAATTACCAAGTCAGTAAATACTAAGCAAAAAGTCTGTAAGCAGGACCTTTCCCAGAAATACTTTCCTAAAACCAGTAATTCAACAAGCATAATAGTATGAACTTGTGTAGGAGTGCTCAATGAGCTCATATCAATTCATAGTTTGCAAGAAGATGGGCAACCAAACAAGAATATAAGGACATCCATGAGGGAAAAATAAATCAAACGCATATCAAGTTGGTCAAATTCAATCAAGAAGAACTTTAGGTATTAAATAACCTGGCAGATAATCATAGCTGATAAAATATAATTTTTGCTTTATGGAGCTAATTAAGGATTCAGTTGTCAATGACTATTGCACATTCATCAACTAATGTACCATAATTACAAGCAATTGCCAAGAATTCATATGATATCCTCAGCAACACATAACCAGAGTTTCAAGACATCAACTTTAATTCTATCACAATGCATAAGCCAAAATGCATCAATTCATTCCAAGCTATGATAACATCATAATTTTCCCTCAACTCAAATGGAAATTTTGATATAAGATTCTTCAAACAAAGAAGTAATAAAATTGATGCAGAAAAATACCTTCTTGGCACCAGGTACTATGCTCCTAAGAGTATCGAGATGGGCATTAATCCTGGCTCTACGCTTTCTCTCTGCTTCACAATGATTCTTCAAAGCCACAGTACTTCTCTCTGCAGAAACCCCCTTTCTCCCAGGGCTGACATTAGCCTCCACAAGCTCTCCTCTTTGACTATCCAAAACCAAAGAAGAAGTTGCAGATGACCCACTTCTTGCTTTGGCTTCAAAGTGAGAGTTGGTAAAAAACCCATCAAATAAACCCTCCATACCACTCGAACTCCAGGAATGAGGTTCCATGGCTAATATAGTAATTCTAGAGAGTGACCCGGAGGAAGCTTTGGTGGACAAGACCAAAAAGACAACCTTGAACTCGAAGGATGGAGTTTTGGTATGTTTACAGTTGATATGCTTGTTTTACTTCTTGTTGTTGCTGCTGCTGAAGCAGTAGCTTCCATCAGGGAAAGAAGGGGAAGAGACTGAGAATGAATCAGAATGGAGTCATGCTGTAGAAGTGCAGAGAAGCAGAGGAAAAGACGGGGAAAGGGTTAGAGTTCTGCTTTTATATTTGATAAAAGGTAACTCTTCACTTCTGCAGCACCTTATCTCTCTGACTTTGCTTTCTTTTATCTGTGGCTAATACTATAAATTTAATCCTTAACCTACCAGGTGTAAAATAAATTTATGGTGACAAAAATTTTCAAAGTTTGGTTCATTTAAGATAACGTGATACTAAATTTGCTGAAGTTCGTGCTGAAAAAATTTTGGTATTGTAATTTGAAATTTGATTTTAAAATTTTAATATTAATTTAATATAAAATAAAATTTTGATATCAATTTAATATAAATATAAAAATTTTGGTATGAAAAATTATTTTATGCTCATATTTAACATGAACCATCAACAGCTACATCATTTTCAATTCAAGGTTTTAAATAAAGGTTTTAGGTCATGTTTCGTAACGGATCAAACTGAATATAACCAAACCGGACCATATTATCTATGGACAATAAAATTTAACATATAAAGTTAATAAATATTTACATAAATATTATTTTTATTAAATATAAATTAAATAATAATTTTCTAATATAAATACAATGAACACTATTAAGTGAACAACTTTAATATAAAATAATACTTTTATTTTTTACAATGAAAGATATTTTATTAAATATGAGGAATAAATAAAATTTTAAAAGACGATGAAAACATATATTTTTAAAACTAAACAATGTAAAATATAATTGAAAATTTTAAATACAAAATTACATAATTATCACCAAAAAGAATGTCGTGCATGATCAATTGTATTTTATTCATATGAGAAAAACCTAAAAAATTTGACAAGAAATAAAATGTTCTTTTAGAAAAATGATGAAAGCTTTGTATTTTTATTATTTGAATGACCAGAGTCTATACCAATAAATTTTTAATTATTAAAACTTTTTACTAATAATAGTATTGAAAATTTATGATTTAATTATATATATATATTTTAAATTAATAATAATTTAATTTAAAAGAATTAAAGTCAACATATTCAAGTAATTGTATAAATTTTACGTCTAATTATTTATTAATATTTTAAAAATTAATTTTTAACCGTTATGTAATCTATATATCGATCTATATCATCAGTATCACTTACAATAGATGAACAATAGTATTATATTGCTATTTGCAATTAGTAGAGATATATATATTTTGTATTATATTAGAATCCTAAAAAAATATTGCGTATCGGATAGCACGTAACATATCAGATAATATTTAAAACTCTATTCCCATCCAAAAGTAGCAAGTAATCACAAAGAGCAATTCAACAACCTTTTTTATTTTATTCGTTACTTATATTTATGAGTTTTATCCCATCAAATTCATTATTTATAATTTTTAAAAATGATATTTTCTCTCCTCAAATTTAAAAGTAACAAAAATATTTTTATTAATATTTTATTATTTATATTTCCTCCCATTTTAATAAAGTTGTGTTAATAAAAAATTTATATTTATTTTAAGAAAGTTATATTAATAAAAAGTTTAGAATAAGAACACTTCATTTTTAAAATAAATTAAAATAAATAGTTAAATTTTTTATAAATAATAAAAAGTAATTTAGAGCCTAACCTTTAAATTCTATAAAAAAAAAAAAAAAAGAGAGAGAGAGAGAAAGAAAACTAAGCCTATAAACGAAATAGAACACACCAATTTTCAATTGAATCCAAAAATTCTAACTCAAAAATACTAAAATCTGAAATAAAAGTTGACTCAAATTTAAAAAGCTCCAACTTTTTGAAGTGCTTCGTACTTAGAGTTTAAATTTGAGATTATAATTAAAAAAGACATGATCTTTATCATTTCAACTCAGTTATTGGGTATTATTTCTTTTCATTTTGTTCATGTATTAATTAATTATACTTTCTTGAGTATTTTCAATTATTATAGATTTCGTTAATATTAACGAACTAAAAGTGTACAACATTTTGTATTACTATTCACCTTTAATTATTGATTAAGTAGAAAATTACTATTTATTGACATAATACGTTAATATTCCTCTAAAGTTTGAAAAATATACGATTTGTCAATCCATTTTATTTTTATTAAACTATATACTTTTTCTGTTAAATTTTAAGATATTTACCATTAGTAAGAAATAATATTTTCTTTTGCTTAGAAAATAATAATACAGTATGTCAAACTTTAGAGATGTATTAATACTATATATCAAATTTTTATGTGGTAAATAGTATAATTTTTATATTTTAAGAGATACTAATGTATTATATCAAATCAAATAGGACAAATCGTATATTTTTCAAATATTAGAAATGTACTAATATATTATGTCAAACCATATTAGATAAATAAATAGTAACTATTTTTATATTTTGCTCATATTTTTTTTATAAAAAACACAAATTTCATGACTAAAATATAAATAGATGGCAATCTTTAAAAATTATAAAATAAAAAAACTTTATTGGTTTTTGTGTATCAGCTTATTGTAAAAATTTAAGGAGTAAGGTTAATGCTTGAATTTGTTCTCGCACGAATTAAGTCCAAGTTAGTAGCGCATTGGAGATTAATTTCACTCACACTAATTGAAACTATATATAATCTACTCCAAAATAATTTTTAAAATATTTTATAACACAAAAATCACAAAATTAATTTTTTCTCCACAAAAATCATTCTATCATTTTTTATTATTTCTTCAATTTTATTTTTATTTTATTTAATTATTTACTCTTTATATTTAATTATTTAATTAAATTATTAAATTTAAATATAAATTAAATAAATTTTATTTTAATTTAAATTAAGTAATTTTTATTTTAAATTATTTAGTTAATTAAAAATTAAAAATAAAATTGAAAATAAATATTATTAACATAAATATATTATTAATAAAAATTAATAAAAAATAAAAAATATTTAAATTATTTTATTTTATTAAAATTACTTCTTATTAAATGAATTAATTTAATTATTAAATATAAATAGTAAATATAAAATGACAGAATAGTAAATAATTAAATAAAATTAAAGATTAAAATGAAAAAATAATATAAAATGACAGAATAATTTTTATGAAAAAAATAGATTAATAATTTTTATATTATAAAATATTTTAAAATTATTTTAGAATAAATTGAATAAAGTTTAGAGAACACACATAAAATTAGCTGGAAATTTGTCGTCGTTAATTCCCAAATCTCGCATTGGGCGCCAACATACTTGAACGTTGTTTTGGCAGTTAGTGAGGTGCAAATTTGAGCATCGGGCAAAACGACAAAGCGTACATGGCCTGGCCACCTCGCCACTTTACTAAAGTTAATACCT
>CATIWF010019337.1:0-11543 GCA_949630135.1 Balakata baccata | reverse complement strand
TCTTTATATATATTATATAGTATAATAAAAATATTATGATAAATATTTTTCTTATAATTTTAATTTTTGTCCCCCCCAAAATTTTGATCTTTACATATATATGGCAGTTAGTTTTATTTAGTTTTTTAATTGAAAATTATTAATGTATTTATTTTACCCGAAGTCAAGCTCCGCCACCGGTTAGGTAGAATGCTGAAATTTCAAACTTATTGACTTTGCGTAATTTATTAAGGGGACATACATTGTTCTCTTGTTGGTTGATGAGAAAAAAAATGTATTTTAAAAAATTTATCTCTCTTAATCAACCAATCACGAGATAAGTATTGAAAACTAAAATTAATGGATGGATATCTTCTCGGTTGAATTAACAACGTCTAACCATTTGCTTGCCACTAATTTGATATATTTTTTTACTATTTAATTTAAACTAAAAACTGCTATGCAGTTCGAGAATGAAGATGGTCTTATTAGCGATCTTAATGGTTGGATCAGTTTCACTTTCTGTTCAAGTTGAAGATGGAAGGTTGGTTGCACAAGAGGGAAGGAAACAGAAAATAATTTATTGACATGACAGTCATCTCTCACTACAAGAAAAAATAATTTTAGCAAACGCCTAAAAATTTGTTTAGAGACGCTAAAAAGTGTCACGAAATATATTGTCAACACAAGAAAAGCATCATCAATAGCATTGTTAAATTTACTGTCACGAATTTATCTGTGACACTATTGCTCAGCATTGGTACTTTATATTTTGTGACGCTTTTCAAAATGCATCACTAACATTAAAATCGTGACGCTACTTTGTGTCACCATTTCTGAAAATTTAGATCATATTTTACAAGCCTTTGCGACGCTAATTATTTATTATGTTGCTAAATTGGCTACACTTGTGAGAGTATACGTCATTAAATTAGCAACACTTGTGGAAGTAAAATCCTTAACATTGTGGCACTTTTCACATTTTACATCACAAAATTGGTGACACTTAAAAACCAATGTCTCAAAATTATTGACACTATTTACAATCAATGCCTAAATTGATTTTAATGTATTAGTATTTGCATTGTAATAACTCAAATAATATTCTCTAAATAATATTGACAAAAATGAAAATATATATTAGAATATAATCAAATTTGGTTACAATTTAAAACAAGAATTGCAATATCTTTAATTTTTATAATACATAATTTAATTATTTTTGTGGGTAAAATTCTGTAAAATCCGAGACTTGATGAGAAATTTACGAAATTACTACTGACTATAAATATGGTGTCAACTCTCTCTCCCCATCAACCCTTTCTCTCTCTTCTTCTCTTTTTCTCTCTTCTTTCCACCACCATCTCCATTTCCGATCACTACCCAAACAACTTCCGATCAACGCAAAATTTGGGCTACAAATATATTTTGACCTTCCCAACACTTTGGTAACGTCATATTTTTATAAATTCGGCTAGATTCGCCAAAAACAGCTGGACAACTTTCAGGCATCAGGCTGCCCCTACCGATTCTCCACCTTCCCGACCTCTTTTCACCATTCTGACAGCAGAAATGAGTTCAGGAGGTCCAAAGACCATTGACTAGACCTTGGGAGCTCTAGGCATCGTCGTTTGAGGCTTGATCAGAGTTCAGGTTTTCTAACTAGAGCCGCCATAAATTTTGTAAATCTAGACGTTTTCGGTCACTTTCAAGACATAAGACTTGTACTTTTAGACTCTCCACATCCTAAGGGAGCTGTTGGTACCCTCTGATCGTCATTCTGTCGCCGTTGGAAATTTTCAGGCAACCACTGACAGGACTTTTTGGGCAGAATCTCCGGCTCGTTAAATCGAGTCATCCGGTGCCAACCACACCTTTATGCCATTTTTAGATAGTGATATATGATTTTATTTGTGAAATTTAAGTATATTATTTAATTAATGTGATAAATTTATTTTATTGAGTAATTTGATAGATTACATGATTATGAGAATTATTGGAGAACATATTTAGACATTATAATATAATTATAAGGTGGTTATTAATAAAGTTGAATTATGGATAAGTTATGGATTATTAGTTGATTGTGTATGTTGATTGGAGATCCGGATTGTAATTGACTGTATTGAGATGATGATGATGATGATATATTTTATAGAATTATGACCCGTAAGCGGAAGGTTGTCTAGTTTTTAAAGGAGGCACTGCCGAATTTTCTGTAGAAATTACGTTAAAAGTTTAAATAAAGGTTTCTACAGGGAAATCTTAGAAGAGTATAGGCTTAAGATTTATTATTGATATTATATTGATATTCCTTATATTTTTATAGATTCTCTAGAGATCCTACCAGCTGCTCCAGAGCCGTGAAAGCAGCCAATTTAGGAAATCTATAGATCTGTGAGTTAATATCATATGATTTTATAACATGCTACCTATCTTTCCTACATTTTCTCTGGCATGCTAATTAATATTAAATAATATATTATTATATTATTAACATACATAGCAATATATGCTTGAATGTGATTTGTTGGAGATGTGATTGGGTGAAACTATGATGTGATATTGTGGATTTATTCTTGATATTATATTGATATTCCTTATATTTTTATAGATTCTCCAGAGATCCCATCAGCTGTTCTAGAGTCGTGAAAGTAGCCAATTGAGAAAACTACAGATCTGTGAGTTAATATCATATGATTTTATAACATGCTACCCATCTCTTCTACATTTTCTCTGGCATACTAATTAATTTTAAATAATATATGATTATTATTAATATACATATAGTAATATATGCTTGAATGTGATTTGGGTGAGACTGTGATGTGATTGGGTGAAACTGTAATGTGATATTGTGATGTAATTGTTGGGACGAGAACTATAGCAGAACGTGTCACCTGATGGGTTACATCAAGACCGTATGTACACCGGTGATGATTTTATGGTTATGGATGGATTGATAATATACTCTGGTCGAGTTCGTCTCTCAGAGAATGAAATATATTATGATATGTATATGGATGCTAAGGGTGATAACCTTGGTTGAGTTTGTCTCTCAGGACACTGGTACCATTTGAATAGGTGAACGACTGGAGAGACAGTCTCTACTAAGTGAATCAATATCATATAACTTTATAACATACAGTCACATAATATTATACTAATACTATATATACATGCAATGAGTCATGCATCATGGGAAATCAATCATCAAACAATTGGGTGAGTAACTCAAGCAGAACTCTAAACCTCAATTCTATTAGTCAATGACTCTTTTAATTCCAAAGGACTAATGCCCTGAGAGCAAACTCGACTAGGGTCCTCTCGAGTTGTTCACTTATCCAAATAGTGTTGATGCCCTGAGAGACGAACTCAACCAAGGTTATCACTCTTAGCATCCATATACATATCATAATATATTTCATTCCCTGAGAGACGAACTCGACTAGAGTATATTATCAATCCATTCATAATCATAAAATCATCATCGGTGTACATGCAGTCCTGACATAACCCATCAGGTGGCACGTTCTGTTATAGTTCTCGTCCCAACAATTATATCACAATATCACATCACAGTCTCACCCAATCATATCTCCAGCAAATCACATTCAAGCATATATTACTATATGTATATTAATAATAATCATAATATAATAATATTAATATTAATATATTATTTAATATTAATTAGCATGCTAGAGAAAATATAGGAAAGAAGGGTAGCATGTTATAAAATCATATTATATTAACTCATAGATCTGTAAATTTTCTCAATTGGCTACTTTCACAACTCTGGAGCAGCTAGTGGAACCTTTGGAGAATTTATAAAAATATAAGGAATATTAATATAATATCAAGAATAAATCATAAGCCTAAACTCTTCTAAAACGTAATTTCTACCAAAAATTCGGCAGTACCTCCTTTAAAAACTAGACAATCTCCCACTTACAGGTCATAATTCTATAAAATATATAATCATCTCAACACAGTCAATAACAATTCAGGTCTCCAATTTATTATATATCCGATCAATATACATAATCAACTAATAATCCATAATTTATCCATAATTCAACTTTATTAATAACTACCTCGTAATTCTATTATAATGTCTAAATATGTTCTCCAATAATTCTCAAATTACAAATTGAGTAAGAGTGATGTCTTCCCTAGCTCTGCCTTCCATCCCGTATTAACTTTATAAATGAATTCTTTAACTCTTCTCCTAAATTCTTCTTCATCTTCATCCATCTCATTGTCATCTTTGTCTACAGTTTCAATAACTGTTTCTACATCATTTGACTCTTCGCTGATGTCTATTAACGTGTTATTTACAGCTGCCAATGCTGGCTTTGTATTTGTGTATGCATCAATATTGACTCCTCCTGAAACTGGATACTGAATGTACATGTATTCACCATCATAGTTGGAGGCTGATTTTGAGGCAACGAGGATGATGACTATATTGCAAAAGCCGAATATGTAGAGAGAGTTTGAAGCAGCGTGGCTGATCAATTCCAATGTCGAACCAAACATGGCTACTTTGCGTTGACAAATTCAGGGGATTCAAACCTTTTTAAAGCTTGCTGAAGATGATCACAAGTGTGCAGGGGAAGCTTTTTCATTTTTGTTCTTTTTTTAAGCAAAGTTAAGAACTGAAATGTGTCTATCAAAAAAAAAAAAAAAACTGGAATGTGAGTGAAGTGTATTGTGAAAGCTAATAGTATAATAGTATGCATTTGTTTAATGACTGATGTTGGGTGCATTTCTTGGGGAAGTTTCTTGCTCATTGGGACATTAACTGATAAAATCTACTATTTGGAGATTATAATATAACTTTTTTTTTTCAAATAAACTATTTTACTAAATACAAATTATTAATCAAACTAGATTATTATTATGGTTAAACCAAATAGTACCATAATATTCTGGTTTGGTACAAATGCACTTATGTTTTCGTTTTTAGTTAGAAATCAAAATAAGTCCAAATAATACTCTCGTTTATATATATATATAATATTAGATAATAAAGATGAACTTGAGAAGAGATATTTAATATAATTATTATAATAAATAATATGTATAAATATAATATGGTTTATTTGTATTATATATTTAAATATATTTTATATAATATTTTTTATTAATATAAATAAATTTTTTTATATATTTTTAACTAATTTTTAAATATTTTTAATTAAATCTGTTTGATTATCAACAATTAAATCATCAGCGAATTTTAACAAACATAGCGCACATGAAATTTCTCATCTTTTTCATCTGAACCCAAAAGACCTTAGGCTCAAAGTTCAGAAAGTCACAAACTTTCACTTCAGAATGATGATTTGGGCGGTTGAAACATTCTAAAAGGCCTAAACTGGAGCACTGCATGGGCTATTCTTTTGTAGTTTGAGCTATGTGTTACTTGACTTTGCAAGTATAAGCCCAAACTAGAAATCATAGACTGTTACATCATACATCTTGATCGTATAGTATTATGGACCACAGGTTCTTTATACATATAAAAAGCAGTAATAATTTTGTAAATAAAATAAATATACACATCTATTAAACATATTTTAGCAATTTTGTAAATATTCATCATCCATTGTAAATATATTTATTAGTTTATTAAAAAAATTCATTTGTTATAAAATTGTTGATTTATTACGAATAAAGTAAATGTTCAATTTATTAATAAATGTTCATTTCTTATAAACTATAAGTTCATTATCAGATAAATCATATGTTCAATTATTATAAATTGTAGGTTTATTAGCAACAAAGTAAAAAGTTCATTAGCAATAAAGCAAAAATTCATTACTTTATTTAGATATGTTTATTTATTATAAAAATGTAGGTTGATTAAGAATAAAATAAAAGTTCATTAATTTATTAGTAAAATATTCATTAGTTTATTAGTAAAGTTTCATTTCATTTCTTTGTGCATTTAATTTAGAAAAAATTACTATTTATTTCATATAATTTGATATAATACACTAGTACCTCTATGAGATTTAAAAGTATATAATTTGTTTCATGTAGTTTTGACATAATATATTAATATCTCCCGATGTTTAAAAAAATATATAATATACTAATAAAAAAGAATATTTTCTTTTGCTCATGAGGGTATTAGTTCAATAAATCAAATTTGTAGGAGTACTAGTATAATATATCAAAACTTTATGAGGTAAATAGTATAATTTTCAAATATCAAGAGGGTTTTAGTATATTACATTAAACTACAAGGAGCAAATCGTATATTTTTCAAATCTCATGAGTACTAGTGCATTATGTCAAACTATAGGGGGTAAACAGTAATTTTTCTTTTAATTTAATGGATATCATTTTTTTATTTATTTTGATCTATAGATGCATTGTATATTCAATTTAATGAATATTATTATATTATGTTTTTAATTATTTTTTAATCCATAATATAATTTGTCACGAATAAACTAGTAGTAATAAACTAATAAATATTTACTTTATTTTTAATGGATATTTCTCAATAAACTAATAAATATTTTTTAATAAATTAATAAACATTTTTCAATAAACGGATGATAAATATTTACGAATTGCCATTGTATGTTTGTTAACTGTATAAATTTATCTTATTTACAAAATTGTCACTATATCTCACGCGTATATTCGACAGTTGGTCCATAATGCTCTATGAACTAGGGTCCATGATATAATTTGTGAGAATTCCTTGATATGAAAACCTTCATTCCTTGAGGGATAAATATACAAATAGTACCCAAAAACTTTTCATTTTATTACAAATTAGTACCAAAACTTTTAATCTAAATCCAAGTCAAAATTCTAGTAAAAAAAAATAATGTAGTATATTGACCGACTGATGTGGCATTCTAACAGGTTGATACATTATCGTGTTTGATTGATTTGACTTGGATACCACATTGTAATATTTTTAAAAGTTTTGGTATGCAATATGTAATAATTAAAAGTTTTGGTCCCAATTTATAACGAAGTAATAAATTTTGGTACTATTTGTACATTTATTTCCATTATTTGATAAGTTGTTCTATTTATTTTCTTTTTTAAAAACATTATTTATCAATAGGTTATCATATATTGTTAATTTGATCATAAGAAATGCCAATTGAGGGTTTTTTTTTTTTAAAGAGAAATAATTTCATTGATTTAAATTAGTAATGAATTAATAAAAATATAGATACAAATCTGCTACAAATCATTGATGATGAAACGATGAAAAAATTCACAGCACTAGATTAATAGCATAACTAGAATACATATGACTCCAATTCTGTAATATAATGGCGACCATAATCTGATTTGTTATCTCATTCGGATTGAATATGCTTTATTTGTCTAAATTGCCTACACAAAAATAAAATACCGCGATAAGGAGATGAAAAACAAAATGTTGTAACAAGACAATGAAAAATGAAACAATGTAACACGAAACGATGAAACAAGACAACGAAATTACGAAATACAAAACAAATAAAAAATCTAGATATACATGGAATAATCATTTATTTTAGAAATAAATTGATAAAAATAGGTGTAGATAAATGATTTCGGATCAATAATGACAAAAATTAATCTTTTTTTGCCTAACAAAAATGAATAACTAAAAAAAATAAAAGAAAAAGTGAGAAAAAGAGACTAGAAATGCCAATTAATGTTTGAACAATGAAAAAAACTCTAGAAATAAGCTGTTGTGGTGTCCTCTATATCTCACTCCCTTCCCTTCGATCTCCTATTCATCCTAACTGTAAAAAACAGAGATATGAGAATGTATTTTTCATATATATTTATTGCTACAAGCTTTACATATTTATATACAAAGATAGAATGCTAATAGGCAACTATACTAATTAGGATACTATACTAATTAGGATATTTACAACCACTAATTAGAAAATTATCTAATTAGGATATTTGCTACCACTAATTAGGAGATTATCTAATTAGGATATTATATTATATAACACTAACAATGAATTTTTCACTCTTCCTAAAACTAAGCTCTATTTTTTTTTTCTCCCATTTATTTTAATTTTGCTTTTCATGAACAATAATATATGCCTTTTTTGAAATGAATAATAATATATGTTGTTTATCACTAAAAAGATGAGGATTTAAATAAGACGGAGCACATGTACTTAAATATATAATAATATATAAATTTATATTATTTTTAAAATCTTTTCCACAAATAATATTATAAATTTATTTTTATATTATAAATTTTTTATAAAATAAAGAATGACAGAGAACTACATCGTACAAATTCAAGAGTTTAAAACAATATTTTTTATTGTATCCTTTTATTATTCAAAAATGTCGGAAGATAAAGTAAAGGCTTTGCCAACATTGGTAAAAAATCAGCATAAACCTCTCTACGGCATTTTCATTTTTTTAATTGATGAGAGTATCATACTCATAATATATTATAAAATAAAAAATAATAAAGAATAAAAGAGAATAGAATAAGGAAGAAATCAATTTTCATTGATTGTAACACTTATTTACAAGTATAAAAATATTATAAAAATAAAATTTTATTTACATAAAAATTTATTTACGATAAACATTTAATATTACTTAATTATTTTAATATTATTATAACAAAACTTAATTTTTAATGCTATGTCCATCTTATATTGAATATTAACCCTGTGTCTAATTTTAGCCAAAAAATGATAAAGCCATTACCAATTAGCTGTCAATCAAAAAGGCTAATAAAAATCGGACCCTTATCATTAATAATTCAGCCCTTTAATGATTATTGCCATTACTTTTGGCTTTCTCGATAATTTTACCGATTTCGGAAAGCTGAACCGCATAACTGTTTTTCTCTCTTCATACTCATTTTCCATGATGCTCAGCATATTCTACTGAGCACATATCAAGGTTCCACGTCAGATTATTTTGTTCGTGGCAATCTCATAATGTGAGAGTAACTTTCTTAAATCTATCATCGCTTGCATACTAACAAAAACTCTCCATTAATAACTAACAATCGTATATGTTACGTAGAATGAAATAACAGGTGGCAAAATACGAATAGGCCCATAACGTTTCCATCGTCCAATTAAAATCAAATGAATGGGTGGCCTCACTTTTCCGCAAATTAGGTTCATATTGCATGGACAATCACGTAAGTGACAATTTTGACAGGTTCTTGATATAAATTTGTTAATTTATTAATAAAATGTTGATTAATTTATTGATAAGTATTTATTTTATTTTAAAATAAAATCTACCGTTATTTTATTTATTTTTTTATTTTTTAGGTGCTATTTATTTTGATTTGTTATTTTTTTTTGTTATATTTTGATTTTTTTTAAGAAAATACAATAAATTTATACCTTCAATAAAAATACAAAAAATTAAGTGAATAAATAAATAAAATGAACTTATATTAATATAAAAAATAAATCTTTATTAATAAATTAATCAATATTTTTTAATAAACTAATAAACATTTTCAGTTTATTCGTTACGAATTTTCTCATTAAACTAATAAATATTTACTTTATTTTTAATGAACTTTTAGTTTATTCGTAACGAATATTTTCAATTTATTGACATTAAACCTTCTCAATAAATAAATAAAAATTTATTTTATTCGTAATGAATTTTTTTAATAATATAATAAAAAATTTCAATAAACTAATAAATTTTTAGTTCATTTGTAATAAATATTTTCAATTTATTTATAATAAATTTTTTCAATAAACTTATAAACTCTTTTAATGAACTAATAAATTTTTTTTAATAAATTAATAAATATTTTTTAATAAATTAATAAAATTTTATTTAATGATACTGTATAATTGATAGGTGTATAAATTTAATTTATTTATACAATTGCCACGCCAACTGCACACGTGGACTCCATAATGCTATGTAAGAATTGCCACTTACCATGTAAAGTTTCAGCGATTAACTATTTCCCATTCGCGTTTTAGAGTTCTCACTTAGA
Organism: Balakata baccata; assembly: GCA_949630135.1. Taxonomy (NCBI): domain Eukaryota; kingdom Viridiplantae; phylum Streptophyta; class Magnoliopsida; order Malpighiales; family Euphorbiaceae; genus Balakata; species Balakata baccata. The sequence goes on along the minus strand of CATIWF010019337.1, from coordinate 1,570 downwards.
GAGTGAACTGACCTCCATTGATCATTTCGACACAACACAGAGATCCAAAAAAAGAAAAAAAAAAAAACTAGTTTTACAATGGCGACTCTTATCGTTCCTCAACCGCTTCCACCAGTGGCCGACGACTGTGAGCAGCTTAGAAAGGCTTTTTCAGGTGTCTTTTCCTCTCTTGTTATTCATGCTCTGTTTTCACGTTATAAATTTTTCTTACGCTCTTCTGATTTTTGTTTCTTTCTTTATGATCTGACATTGATCTTCGTGTTATTCAGAGACCGATCTTCGTGGATATTTTTAGAATCGCTTGATCCGTATTTCTTTCTGAAGTTATAGGCTTGTTCTACGCGTGATTCCTCTTTGTCACTGCTTCAATTTAAATCAAGGACTATATCGTAAGCAAATAAGTTTATCCTTAATTGTTAAAATCACAACTGGAAATTTTTTTTTTATTCCCTTGGTTTTTTATTTTATTTTATTTTCTGATTTCAGAATCTAGAGAAATGGAGATGGATGGTTGATTTGGTACTTTCAACTTTTAAAGCAAAAGAATAGTCAGATTCAGAATGCAATCGCATAACTGATAAAAATTTGAATCTGATCATCGCACTATGGACTAGTTTAGATATGTAAAAAGTTAAGACACCGGTATTTGCAAGAAGTTAATGATTGGGTTTTGATTCGAATAATTTTAAGGGAAATATATATAATTGCAGGATGGGGGACAAACGGGGGGTTGATCATATCAATATTGGGTCACAGGAATGCTGCTCAACGCAAGCTGATCCGAGAAACATATGCTGAGACCTATGGAGAAGATCTCCTCAAGGCATTGGACAAGGAACTTTCAAATGACTTTGAGGTCAGCTTTTGAATGTATTTCCTATTTGAGTTGCATGGTCGTATATATATTTTTGATTTAGATGTATACTGCTCATTTTTTTTTTCTTTTTTCTGATAAATAGAGGGTAGTGCTGCTTTGGACACTTGGTCCTGCTGAACGTGATGCATTTTTAGCTAATGAGGCAACAAAGAGATGGACTTCAAACAATCTGGTTCTTATGGAAATTGCCTGCACAAGAACTTCAAATGAGTTGCTTCAGGCAAAGCAAGCTTATCATGCTCGTTATAAGAAATCCCTTGAAGAGGATGTTGCGCATTACACTACTGGTGACTTCCGCAAGGTAAAGCTTATAGATTTCTAATACTATGGTAAAAACTTAAATGTTTCCAATTAGACCTGCGTGTGCCGTTGCTGTTGTCCTTTGTTACCTTATGAGCTCTCGAATCATATATTTGCCGCCAGCTTTTGTTTCCTCTTGTTTGCGCATACCGATATGAGGGGGATGAGTTGAACATGACCTTGGCAAAATCTGAGGCTAAACTACTCCATGAGAAGATCTCAAAGAAGGCTTACAATGATGAGGATCTCATTAGGATCCTCGCTACTAGAAGCAAAGCACAGATCAATGCAACTCTGAATCAATACAAAAATGAATTTGGCAATGATATCAACAAGGTAAGCAAGAAGTAACCGATAAGTTATATTTAGAGATTTCCATTTTATCACTAACCC
>CATIWF010019279.1:0-19012 GCA_949630135.1 Balakata baccata | reverse complement strand
TTAGTATCAAAGTAACCTTATGCCCATTAAAATTAATTTTAATTTAAGAAGCAATTGGATTACACGGTTTTGACGATTTTGGATCTTTTAATTTGTAAAATTGAAATTAATTTGTAAAATTTATTTTACATATTTTTCTTTCAATGATCTGATCATGAGATGATTGAGGATGATTATTTTGATTGAAAAATGGTTTGAATATGATTCAAATAATTAATTTTGAATTTATTACAAAATTATTGAAAATTGCATAGTAAAAATTTCGAATTTGCTAGGTGTCATTTCCACCTTCCATATCATTCCCTACCACAAATAATATAAACTAAGGGTCACAAACAGATCCACCATAATCTATTATGAAAGAAAACCCATAACGAAATAAATAAATAAAACCCTAACTTTAAACTATAAAAACTAATAAAACTAAGCTAAGCTGATAAGGAGTCGTAATACTTACAAAACCATGTTTGAAAACCAAGAACAGAGTTGGAGAATCTCAATCTCCAAAGCTGTTTGAACCAAAATCCATGCTATTGTGCAAAAACCCTAAAACCCTTGATTCAATCTTATCAAAACCAAACTCAAATGTGTTTTTCTTATATTTAATCAAAGGAGAATCAATGGGAAAGGATGGAGGAGGTCTCTGAGTGTTTCTAGATGTATAGGGACAACTAGGGTTTTGAAAAATGTGAAAGAGACGAAGTGGAGTTGTGTTTATACAGAGTTGTTATCCAAGTCAGAATCGCAATCATGCTTTCAAAATTACGAGCTCGACAATAATCGTGAGCGCAATCCCTGAATCGCAATTGCTATTCTGCCATGTTCAACTTTCATGAAATTAAGCCAATTTTGATCCATTTTATATTCTTACTTTTATTTATCAATTTTCCTTTCATACTCCACATTACTTCTAGGCCCTACTTAGTGGGCATTACATTAGTTCTCTGCAGGGTATGCAAGGGCTTTATTATTAGATAAGGAAAGGAGAGAGAAAACACAAGGATTTTATAGTGCGGGCAAAATGATCCCAATGTCACTCCTCAATACTTAATTAGAATGTTCACTACCTTACAACAAGAGTTACAATATAGTTTTACAAGCTAACTCCCAACTAGGTATTTTCTCTCTTGGCTCACACCATATCCAAATCCCTTGGATTTTAAAGGTTCAGACAAAAACCAATTTCTTAAGTTTTTCATGCTCACATTAACCCCTAATAAGGGTTTTACAACGACTCAATCTTACAATGAATATCTTGAGTTCTTAAGGCTAATACTTATTTAACAACACTCACAAATTGATATAATAAAAGTTGAGTGAAATTAAAATGCAAGAGTTTTGGTATTGTTGAAATATGCAAATGCATAAAATTATAAGGTAATAGAATTATCTCACAGTAGAAGCAAAGAGTCATACTTTGATCTACAATCTTGAATATGATAGGTGTTGGATCTTCACATAAGGATATCGGAATACGCTAAGTGAAGGAGAAGGCTACTAGAGTCTCTCCTAAATTCCACATTATGACTGTTGAAATCATTGAGGTAGTTTTTGTATTTAATGAGTAGTAGTCAATAATTCTCTATATTCTATTTGTCTGCAAAGAATTAAGTTGCATTTATATCTCTATTAGATAGGAGATTAGGGTTAGGAAACCTATTCTCTATAGGTTATGCAAATAGAGTTTAATCCTATTTAAGCTCTATTTATCCTTAACAAAATAAATTAAATAACAAATAAATATTTATTTATTTATAATTAAATGTAGATGTAAGCCTAGAGTCTCTTCCGTGTATTGTCAATATGTGGTTCGCCTAGAGATATTATAGAATACATCCACATTTAATTATAAATAAATATTTATTTATTATTTGAATTATATTGTTAAGGATATATAGAGCTTAAATAGGATTAAACTCTATTTACATAACCTATAGAGAATAGGTTTCCTAATCCCAATCTCCTATCAAGTAGAGATATAAATGCACCTTAATTCTATGCAAAAAAAAAAAAATAGAACATAGAGAATTATCGACTACTACTTGCTAAATACAAAAACTACCTAAGTGATTTAGACAATTAAAATATGAATTTTAGGATAGACTCTAGTAGCCTTCTCTTTCACCTCAAGTATTCCAATATCTTAGTGTAAAGATCCAACACATACCATATTCAATATTGTATATCAAAGCCTGACCTTTTGCTTCCACTGTGAGGCAATTCTATTACCCTAGAATACTCAATAGGAATATTCACTAACACACAACAAGAGTTACAATATAGTTTTACTAGTTAACTCCCAACTCGGTGTTTTGTCTCTTGGTTCACACCAAACCCAAATCTCTTGGGTTTTAAAGGCTCTCACAAAACCAATTTCTTGAGTTTTTCAAGCTCAGACAATAACCCCTTACAAGGGTTTTACAATGGCTCACTATTATAATTAATATCCTAATTTCTTCAAGCTAATACTTAATTAACAACACTCACAAATTGATACAACAAAAGTTGAGTAAAATTAAAATGCAAGAGTTTTGGCATTGTTGGAATATATAAATATATAAAATTATAGGGTAATAGAATTACCTCACAGCGAAAGCAAAAGCTCAAGCTTTGATATATAATCTTGACTATGGTAGGCGTTGGATCTTCACACTAGGATATTGAAATACGCCAAGTGAAGGAGAAGGCTACTAGAGTCTCTCCTGAAATCCATATTCTCACATAGTCTTGCTTTGAAAAACACCTTTATGAATCTACCTTCGAGGTCTATGCTGCAATTGTGATCCCAATCACGAATGTATCTATTTGTCAAAGCCCTTTTGCATAGTGAACATTGCACTCGAGCTTCTCTAAGCACAATCACGAAACTCCTTTCATAGGAATTGTTGTAGTCACACTTTAGGTCGCAAACCCTTTTGTGATTCCAAGTCAGCTTTTCAAGCAGAAATCATAATGGTAAAATCTATATCGTGGTCGCAAAAAGTATTTCACGGAAAGGATTATTAATTGCAGTCATGCCTTTCAACTCCTAATTGCATGAAGTTTCATAAGTAGCTAAAATGTCAATGTTAAGATTAAAATAAATATCAATTAGGTTAACCATTAATTTTACCATTATCTAATAAATCCTGAATTGTAATCAAACTGGCTAATCCAATTCTTGCAAAATATTTTGCAAAGAATCCAAATCTTACATACTATAAGGTTAGGCGGATTGTTATACAATGATCATACATACTGAGGTCAGGCAGATTGTTATACAATGACCATCTGTCCATATAGCAATATGGACTAGGGTCCCATACATGTGACATCGGAGCCGAAAACGCGCATCCCTTTTTTTAAAAATTAATGAATTAATGTCGTTAACTCTAGAGTCTAAACATTAGTAAACGTTCATTAGTTTATTTATATATGTTCATTTTGTTTTAAACTCTGGGTTCATCAGCAATAAAGTAAAAGTTCATTAATTTATTAATACAAGTTCATTTTGTCTTAAACTCTGGATTCATCAACAATGAAGTAAAAGTTCATTAATTTATTAATACAAGTTCATTTTGTTTTAAACTCTAGATTCATTGGCAATGAAGTAAAAACTTATTAATTTATTGAGACATATTCATTTGTTATAAAAATATAGATTCATTAAAAATAAAATAAAAGTTCATTAGTTTATTAATAAAAGTTCATTAGTAGTGAAATAAAGATTTATTAATTTATTTAAACAGATTCATTTATTATAAAATTATAGGTTCATTAGGAATAAAGTAAAAATTTATGAATTTATTAATGAAAATTTAGATTCATTATCAGTAACTATATGTTATAAACTGTATGTTCATCTATTATAATTGTAAATTCATTTATTATAACTATAGATTTATTAGCAATAAAATACAAATTCATTAATTTATTAAAACAAATTTATTTGTTATAAATTGTATACTCATTAGAAATAAAATAAAAATTTATTAATTTATTAATACATATTCTTTCTTATATTAATACATGTTCATGTTCATTGTACATTTAATTTAATGAATATTATATTATTTTTTGTATTTTAATTTATAAATCCATTGAATTCTTTTCTAAAAAACTCAAAATACAATTAAAATCGAAAAACAACAAATCAAAACAAAATTGCATTTGAAAAACACAAAAAATGACAGAATAGAAAATAATATAGAAGAAAATGAAGCAGCAATACAAAAACGCACCAGAACACCCAAAAAAAAAAAAAGATAATAATGACTAGAAGAACAATGAATAAAGAATAAAAAAATAACAGTTAACAAAATAGAGAATGAACACTATAAAAAAAATGGCACCAAAAAAGGAAGAAAAAACAGAAGAAAAAAAAGAAATTAATTGCCGTTAACTTTTAAAATATACCTTGAAGAAACTGCATTTTTTTTATTATTTAGCACGTGTATAAAATTATAGCCCATGATGCAACATACATCTAGACACACTATAATTTGCGAGGTCAGGCATACTCGGCCCTTTATGAGAATAAACCAAAATATGATCACACAAAAGTTGAATTTAGGATAAGGCATCACAATAAACAGTCACCAAAAGAAGATGAAATTCAAATATTACAACTTTTCTCGCAAATCTTGGCACATTCTTAGGAAAAATGTAAGTATGATTGTGCCTCAAATTGTGGCATAAGCTCCCACATTATACTGAAATCCAATATAGTTTTACTCTCTTATCGAACTGTAAGTATAAACAAAAGATCAAAAAGCGACGCTGCACGAAACCCCAAATTGGATACAGACGCAAACAGAAGCACCCTCTTATTCCCATAAAAAAATAGACATTTTAAGATGAACGGAGCTCAAAGGGTCTCCAACACATTTTCAATCATGGAACTTTCTCAGAGATCCTGAGGTCCATTGATTTCCTAAACACGAAGAAAAATGTTAGTTATTTAGAGAAATTAATTATAAAAAAGGCATAACTGATATCATATTATTCACCTTGTTTGCAATTACAGTTCCATCAGGTATTTCCAATTTCACTCCCGGCTTTGCAGCAATTGCCACTTTCCCCTACAAAGGATAGAGAACAGTTTGCTATAAATGTTTATACAGAAAGGGGCAAGCAAGAAAACATAATAGTATTAGAACACAAAAAATAAGCATGACTGGGCTGCTTGCATCTCACAAGATACATATGTTATAGTCAGCATAAAAACTACTAACAATGAGATTCTAAATTATGACAAGATTCGAATGATACGATAATTTTATCTGCTAACTTCTCAAATCACCTGGCATCTCCACAAATTTATTCATTTTTACATACATGTAAAGAAATGAACTGAAAAGCAACAAGAAAGTATATAATAGCTTGAAGTACAATTACCAGGAACAAAAGAGAGCAAATAGGAATGGTCTATTGCTGGTATCTAAGATCAGACCCCAGGCGGAAATGAGAATCAAGAAATAATAGATTATTTATTCAAAGTTTCGTATTCCCAATCTTTTCATTCTGGTTTCGTATATACTGCTAATTACTCAACAATGGTACCTTAAAGTCTTACATGCGAATGGATGCCTGTTCCTAGTTTCAAATACCTCAACCCAAATGGAAAGCAGTCAGCAATAAACATTCATTCACTCACTTTTTCATTTTCCGATCATCTGATACCCAATGCATTCACGCATGTACATATACTGGTTATTACCAACATTTACATAAAATGATTTCTTATATACATTCATGCCTCAAGTCGTTCACTAGTTGACAGTAAAAAAAAAAAAAGAGAAATTAAAGCAACGGAAGTGCATGTAGTACCTGGAGTGTAATATTAGCACCAAACCATACATCTCCAGAAACCTTAAGGCTGTCAAGCTCAATGATGCTGGGGATTGACTTAAATCGGCTTAAGAAGTTGCCAACCTGTGAAGAACAAAAAGATTCAATCAATTTCAAAATTGAAACCTGTGCAAGAGCAAATTGTCTCCATACAAAAGCCATCACCTTCTTAAATTCTGGGCCCAGTTCAATTGAAGGATTTGCAGGATTTTGTCTAGCTTTATTTCGGATAACGAAACCATCCTCTAAGGTGTAAAGATCAGACTGCCAAAATACATAAAAGATGAGTTAGACATGTCTCAAATTTTATCCAAGTCTTTAATGCAACAGCAGAAAATAAGACAACCTGGACAAGAAGCAAATCTGAAGCTGCCTTCACTGGAAGGAATCGAGATCGAGGAACATTTATTCCAATTGCATGGTCAAAAAACTGGTTGAGATAAAAACAATCATATCAAATTATAAGGAAAAAAAAAAAAAGTAACTCCAACATTAAAACTTAGAACTCTTAGAAAATAACAAGTACCCTAATGGCTGCACCAGCTGCAGTCTCCAGCTGAAGAACTTTGACTCCATCTACTTCCTGAAAATAATCTTTTATCAACATTTTGACCTTCTGTAATTGAAATAAAGCACCAAAAAAATGTGAAGGGACGGCTGCAGAGGGCAAGCAAAACCTTTGGGTTAGGAATTATTTCCATCTTTAATGCATCACCTTCCACTAGCCTTTTAATTGCTGACAAATTCACCCACCTGATATACTTTTTACCTTTAGAACTCATAACCAAATGTATCATTACAATATCGAAGACAAAATTAACTTACAGATTGTTTGTGTTGAAAATTTTGAACTTCTCTATTGACTTGAATTCATTGACCTGTTCCAAACAAAATCAGCAATCTAATATTCAGAAAAGGCATTCTACAATAATACAATGAAGGACTAATAATCCCATTGAAGTCAAGGCCAAGCCTCGGTCTCAATTAGCGTCAGTTGCCCATACCCCATACTGCGAAGGATATTAAAACTGAAGATGTTGCTAAATCTCCATCATAGAGATAGAGAATAAAAATTGAAAGCAATCAAACAATCTACAAATAGAAAGAGATTTCTACAGCGTACATGCTCATCAGGGACTTGTGCAATTTCCAGTAGCTGCATCACATAATCAAGGAAACAAAATTAATGAAAGGAATTGTCATTTTATACTTATTTTCTGAACTTCGAGAATATTCATCAAACCAGGAAGATGAGAATGAAACATCAAAAATTCTGAATGATAAAGCAGTATTTCTGAAATCCTTAATAACTAATGCCTATGTTTGTGATAAGACCCAACTAAACACAGAATAATATCAAAAGAAATTTCTCTGTATTAAGCTGAGAAGGAACTTTTACAGGCATTCGAGAGACCTGAAACTCTCCACAGTACAATAGAAGACAATCACAATACCCCTTCTCTATGCTTCCTCTCTTTATATATATACAATGCCCAACCTTAAAAACAGACTCAAAAAACTATTCTCCGAATTACCCTTGTAACTAACCCAGCTAATTTCTAGGATAAGACCATATAGAGCATAGGGCTTAATACTTCACCCCTAAGAGGCACCTTGTTCTCAAGGTGAATTTCATGAGACTAACAAAAACCGCCCGAAATGCTTCTGGTGCAACATAATGACCAGAACCACCATCATCATAGCCACCAAGCCTGCTGCCATCATACCATGCTGCAAAGCAAGCTCCAGCAGGAGTAATGTAGCTAGAAAATGCATAGCTTCTCTATTCCTGTGCAGATCCGTTACCTGACAAGCTTCTCTCCTCTGGTTCAACTCCAACGTGTGAAACAACTTTTTCTGGTATGCCCAATTTCCTGCTTTTGCAGCTAATACCTCATGCGCACCATCTTCACTATCATTAGCAGATGGAAGAATTGCAAAAGTTAAAACCTTTCCAGCATAGTAAGGTGGAAAAGACAAATAGGGAAGAAGGGAATTCCTATAATAATAGGATACAGTTCCATGACCAGAAAGTGTTATTGTCGAACAAGTTGGCTTGCCTCCTACCCTAAGTTACATGGAAAATAGGAAATCCTCTTCTATTCCAGCTTTGGGGATTATCACTTGGATTAGAGCTTGTTTCTCCAGGATTCTTGCACTAATACCAGAAGATGTGTCTGTGCCAGACTTATACTCCGTGCTCAGAAAAGGATAATGTGGGTAGCTTGAACTACTAACTCTGTCTTTACAAAATATAGCAACAAGAACAGAAAACTTTTCCTGGACTGCACATCCCGAGGCCAGCAACATTTCTGATCAGCCATAACCGTCCTAACGCAAACCAAAGCAGAGAGTTTAACTTCACAATCGAGGTGGAAAAGCTTTGCCACAGCAGAATAGGTGAGTTGGAAGAAGTGGACCACATCTTTTAGTCTTGATGCAGCAGCAAGCTCCTCACTCCCAAGATCCACCAAAAAATTGAGGTAACCTGGTCCAAGCTCCTTCTTAATACAGGTCACGTTAGCCTCCACTTGGACCAAGATCACATCCTCCATTCTACAATTCCCATATGCCTGTTCTCCATCTTCAAACTGCCCCTCACAAGAGAGACAAATGGCAAGTTGATCCGCCATAACGTTCTGCAAATGGAGGCGTGTGATTGTTGCAGTGCTAAGTAGCCTCTTCCAAAAGGGAAACAGCCTCACAAAGAAGGCATCAAGCCATGTTATCCTTTGAAAACTTGCCAAATACCCATTTACACAAGCGTCCAGCCAAACATGTTTTATCCCCACTTTCGCTGAATCAAAATTCTCTCCCATTTTCTACAACCCATTTGCCCTGTTTCATCATTCAACTTTTCATAACCAGATTTCACAAGCGTGCCTCTCACCTTCTCTGTTACATACCAGAAATAATTAACAAGATCTCCAAGTGCAGAATGGCAGGTAGATCCCAAAGAACAGAAACATTAGGTGCCTCGAACAGTTGCCTCTGATTTGCCTCACTATCTCCGTACCAAGTAAAAGCCATTGTCTCTTCCTTGAGAAACTGCAGTGCAAAAGCAAAGCCACCACCTAGCGCTACTTGAGCTATGGTGAAACTCTATCCTACAATCTTCGCAGTAAAACAAGAAATCCCTCCAAAGTACAGTGCCCTTAGACATCCAACAGCCACAATCGTGGAGTTCCATGCTACTTGGGCCTTTTTTCCTCTGCAACTGTCCGCCACTCCACAGGTCGTGCACCCCAACATAGTTAGTGCCACCGATCATGCCATCCTGTACCGTTTCAAAGAGAGTTGAGAATCTTACACCCATGATTGAGTAGATCGATGGCTAAATCTTGATTGCTATTTGGGAGGACAAGTAATCACCAACAACACTATGTACCTAGAAAGCTATATAGCACGGACATGGATAGAGACACGAGTACAGAGACTGAGAAACGACATTTATAAAAATATTAGAACACGGACATGTGAAGGAAACGTGTAAATATTAAAAATATAAGAGTAAATTTATAAGTAATTAAATTCAAAAATATTATTTTAAGTTATTATTTTCATATAAAATTTAACAAAAATAACATAATCAAATTTATTGAGCAATGATTGGTGTTAAGCAGAAGCTTTATGTTTTCTAGAAGGGAAAAATGTGTTTTTAACTAAAAGAAATGTGCTTCTAATTTTTTGAAAATTACAAAACATCCTGGATGCGTTTGGTTGGTGTTGGAAACGCGACACTCTATACAGTTGAAGTGTACATGTTTCATAGCTAGAAAGTCATGATCAGCGTCGAATCGCTTGCAGAGTCCTTGGCGGAGCCAGTTAGCTTCCTATACAAAGCCATCAATTTTACATGGGAAAGGGATCAAAAAGAGCACCTCAGGCTGGGCCCAAGGACTTGAAATTGAGTGCAACTCTCCTCCCACTTGTAGATGCTAGAAAATTTTTCTGCAAGGCCTAGCTCAATTTCCCTTGGCTTGCTGGACCAACTTCATTGCTTGGCTGAAACCTGTAAAGCCCAACATCTCCACCTTAATTCTGATTTGAAATTTCAGTCCCTTGATCAACTTGTAGATTAACCTTCTCGGTCACTTCTTCCAACGGTGCCCTATCTTTCCTGAACTCCATGTAAATCCCTTTAACAATTTCTTTCTTCAATCGTTTGGAGAGGGGTACCCTTAAAGCGGCACTGAAGCATGAGAACCATGTGGAAATATTGTTCAACAGCAACATCCTTTCTTCTGGCTTCTAGAAGCTTCTTGGAGAAATTTCCAATATCACATCTCGAGACTAACATCAGTGCTCTTAATTTTAGATTTCTTGCCCATGGCGACCACCAACACAGGATGCTTGAGGATGTACTAGCCATTTGATTTATGAAATGAGTTTCCGAATTGGTGCTCTGATACCTCTATAGCAGCTTGGACTGATGAAAACAAAAGCTTCCTCCCAGTAGCCTTGATTTCTAATTTTAAACTAATCTCAACATTGTTAGGGATTACATCCTGTTGCCAAACAACATGGAAAGAGACATGGGCCAGCATAGCACTACCACCTGGATCATGGATGATAATAGTGGCATCTCCCTTGAAACAACCAATGTGCTTGCCAAAATTGAGGGGGCAGAAATGGGCAGATCTCTTCCAGTGATGGATGCAGGACTTGAAGAAAAAGCCTACATGCTTCTGCTGGACATGAATCGCCTTCTGCAGGTCAAGGTTTTGGGATTGCTGAGACTCTTTCGGTTTAGAATTCGGGAATGAAAATCCCTGGTTTAGGGATGGAGTAGAAACTGAGATTCTAACATTTGTCTCCTTCATTGGCATGAGAATAGGCGTGATCATCCCTTTCTCTGGCTCCGGTGAGGCCCGCATACTCTCCATAGGCGATGTCAAAAACGTGAGTGCTTTCCTAAGCCGTTGCAGGCACTAGTTCAGCTTTCTTGAAATTTCCTTCACTGAGGTGTTCGGATATCTCAACTCCTCAACAATCGCATCAACCCTAGTCTCTAATTTCAGCTCAGACTTCTTATCCATGGATTACCGACTTTGATGCCAATTGATAAGACCATAGTTGTCAGATTGAGATTCAAATCGAGAATTGAATTTATAATTTTGTGAATTGAAAATTGAATCATAAGATTCAGTTCATCTTGATAATATTAATTAAAAATAATATATGTCCATTTTCAATAACATACTTCAAATTATTATTCTATAATTTTGAAATGTAGTAATGACTAAACATAAAAATGATAAATAACTAATAATAATACTAAATCATAAAGTTAAATATAGTTTAAAATTTGTAATTTATAAAAAAATGCTATATAATTTGAAAGAATTAAAATAAGTAATATAAATCATTTTACATTTTGAATTTTTGATCATGAAAAAAAAAGTCATCTTTGTTCATATTTGACTCGTTTTTCATGTGAATCGATACGAATCCGATGATTCAAATCGTGAATTGTCACGATTCAGCATAAATTTAGATTTTTGTTAAGATTTGACTCGTTTTTCATATAAATCGATACGAATCGGATGAATCGAATAGAGAATCATAAAATTCTAACAACATTGGATAAGACCCAACTAAACATAGAATAATATCAAAAGAAATTTCTCTGCATTAAGCTGAAAAGGAACTTTTACAAGCATTCGAGAGGCCTGAAACTCTCCACAATACAATCACAAGAAGACAATCAAAATACCCTTCTCTCATAGGGCGACGAACTATTCTTTGAACTACCGCTGTAATTAACTCAGCTAATTTCTAGGATAGCATAGGGCTTATCAGTTTGCTATAACATCAATTTTCAAGTATCTAAACAGATTATTGTTGCTGTTAAGTGTCAAGGAATTAATTATGCTTGGTGCATCTCCCCCCTTCCCTCTCCTCTCTTCTCAAGCCATTGTCATTCTCATGAACATCAAGTTTCCATTGAAGGGGAAAAAGACTCATTCTAAAGTCAAAAGCCCTAATGATGTAGAAACTACTCAAGGTTTTCATGCCAAAATTTTTATAATTTAACAAAAAAAAAAACAATATATGCCTGTAGATATTAAAAGACCTAACAAAAAGTAGCATCAGCCACTTCCAACTGCTTAAATTCTTTATTGAAGAATAGCAGTTGTCAATCATTCCACTACTAAGACCACTTTTGCCACTTCTATAACGAGGTAGATAACGTAACAACACTGCTTGAGAATAGCATACCTGAACTTTCCCTTCATAAGAGATGAGAGTACCACCCTTCACATCAGCCAGGGTTTTGGGTGTCACCTGCAGGAGTATAAGAATGTAAGGGAACAGATTCAAAGCTATACAAGCAATTAATGGAAAGCATTGATCTTTTCGTACCTCCATGCAGTATTCATTCTTGTTCTTGATTAGATGATATAAGATTTCTGTAGCATTGAATTAAGGGATAATATATGAAAGACATGAATTCAAACATGTAATCATTATCACAAGTGGATTAGAAAAATGAAGGCATGATGAAGTCCAAAACAAGGATACTCAAATCAACAATAGCACCAAGGTTATCTGAGTTGGCAACAAAGACATACTCTTTGCCCTATATGATGGAGAAAGAAGGCAACAAAGATATAATTTAACTTTAAAGAAGACTTACGATATATCATCAAGGATAGAAAAAAACGCTACATCAAAACAACAACCTTTGATAAAAGAGCATCAAGCTTGCCGCTGTTCTTCAAGGATGGAAATACATCACCATGTCCAGGAGGATACCTTCACATGCACACAAAAGTTTAGCATGTAAGGATATCACTAAAAAGAACTTGTCTAAGCACAAACAGTAATACTGGCTATAAAACTACAATCAACCATTCCGCACACTCAAAACCTATCCCCTCTGTATTATGCCTATAAATCTTGGGTGTTTTTAAGCTTAAATAGATATTTGAAGAAATTCTACTCAATTGACAAGTTTGCCAAAGTTCCATATAGTTTAGGAGAGATTAATGTAAATCCATTTCTATCGCTCACACAAGTTTTAATGCATAATAGCTTACAACTAACATTATAGATGTGTAGAAGATAAAATTGATTACATGCGATACACAATATGATTCCAAATAAAATGCTTTACTTTCACTTCATAGTATTCCATGGAAAGAGACATTAGGGAATATACAGAATATACAAGTCAAACAGTACAATTTGATTGAAGAGAATTAACAAAACCACAAAGTTATGAATTTTTTGAATTTGACTTCTACAGCTTTTATAATCCTTAATAAAATGATCTACGAATATAAAAGTGCGATATATGTAAAAGGTATAGTGACTCCTTAATACAAGGAGTAGGAGAAGACCTCCTATCTGCTCTTTATCTGAGAGAGAGCGCCTTAGATTTATTAAAAGAAAAATGAATAGAAACTGGAGTCTTTGGTTTATTAAAAGAAGTGGAGTCTTTGGTCTATTAAAAGAAAATTAAATGCATTTCAATTTTTATGACAAAGGGGAATAAAAGACAATGAGGTCGTTTATTTACAAAGATACACATAAAACCAGACAGATACATGACTTAATTCCTCAACTAGCAGTTTCAGAAAATTCACATTATAAACCACATAATAGAACATGCAACTGTGGTAGTAAAACAAGATAACTTGAGTTATTGATTATAAGCTTTTAATCCAACTAAGAAAAAACAAATAAACTTTACCATCCATCCTTGCCGGTCTGTCCTTTGCATGGCAATGGTTGAAAATCCTCTACAACAAGACGAGGATACTGACTCTGCATAGATTCAGGAGGAAAAATCATAAATCAGAACATTTCTATGTTTCAATAACAAGAACAAAAAGTATTCTACATACCTGATTAAAAGTATGAATGTCAACATTTGCTTTTGAGTACTTCTCTATAATCTAAGGAGAAAAGGACTTATTTAGTTTAATGATAACATTTTAACTGAATATATATATATGATGGTAAAAGGTCAAGGTCAGGCACCTTTTGTGTGTCATCGTGAGTATTGAATGAGTTCATCAGGAGCAAGGGAACGTTGCACCCATATTTGGAATTGAGATTCTACAGCAATTTCCAGTCCCCAAGTCAGTTGTAGGCAAACAGAAAAAAAGCTATAACCAAACAGAAAAATAAAATCACTAAAGAAAGAAAAAATCTATAACCTCAATCTGGATAACAATAAGGTCAAGGAATGTCAATCCATTACAAACTTCGATGACAGACCTGCATATTCAAGGGGGGAAAAAGTGCATTAAATAAACCCATGACTATTGCCCATTGCTGCTTCAAACTTGATAATTTGTTATAATAAATAGAATCATCAAACAAGTATTTGAATTCAATACTTAGGTCCAGTGCAGCCCATTGTTGTCCCCAATCCTCCATTGAGTTTCAAAACAACGAGTTTGTCCAAAAGCCTTTTAGTTTCTGCTGGATCTGCAATAACACAACTGACTATTGAGCGTCCTCTTGGAAATTCAATAGAAAAGAAACCATAGAATTGAAAGATAGATACACAAGCATACCATTTTTTGATATAGATATTTACCTTCAGGAACAAGAGCCAAGCTTTCGTAAGGAACAACTACTTCATCACTAGGTGTTTGAATCTTGCTCCATTCCACATGTTGCGCTTCCCCACTTTTAAGTCCACAATTTCACAGTTAAAAAGCAACATAAAAAATTCAGTGATATTACAAATCTAAGAAGTTGAGTCTCAGATCTCATATCATCATCTACTAAGACAGCTAATTAACAAGAAACTCAGACACGAAAGAAAAAGAACCAGATTTTTGAATATCCATAATCACCTGAGATACCGAAAGACTAGGCTAATGAATCCATTTTTCTCACTCTCACTGCAAAACCAAAACCGAAATTAGATTTAATACCTCCTCCTTCAACACGCAGAATGAACAAAATCAAAATCCTAAAATAGAAAAAGATCAGCAAATGTCAAGGAAACAAACCCATATATCAAAATTAAAAAAAATAAAAAAAAAGACCGACATGAAGAATTGGACACCTGATTTGATTAAGTCCAGCAACAGAAGACTTGAGAGCAGTGAACTTATCAGTGGCAGTGGCCATTGATGAATTGAATTAGAGCTCCGATCTATACAGATAGAGAGAGAGAGAGAGAGAGAGAGAGAAGGATAATATGAACTTTGCACAAAGGAAATGAAATAAAGATTAAAACATATAGGTGATATGATATGCGTGTACCTAGAAATTTTCGAAATGAAAATGGAAGTGAACAAATTGATGGGTGGAACGGACAAAAATAGAGATGGGATCTTGGAGGTGGAGACGGGTTACGGGTGTGGACAGGATTTGGACAAAAAGGTATGTAGTTTGGATCAAAGGTATGTGTCAGTGAGAGTGAGGGAAAGAGCGAATAGAGAATATGCAAAACGAATGTAATGCCAAAGCACACGAAAAGCAAAAAAAAAAAAAAAGAGGGATTGCCGCCCGTTTTACGCAAAGGGTGACACGTCCCTGGTTATCGCTATGGCCGAATGGCTTAGTAAAACCCAATATTGTTGAAACGTATGTTTTTTTCACATATTAATTAAAGTTGGTTTAACTATTAAATGCACATTTGGTAAAACTAATTAAGTTAATATATAGTTAATAGTTGATAACTGATTAATATTGTTATTTAGTAAAACTAATTGAATTACTGATATTAGAATATAAAATTATTAATAGAAATATATTTATATTATTTAAAATATATATATTTTATATGAAATATAAGTAAATAAATAATTATTTTATATAATTATATATTATAATTAAGATAATAAAAATATTAAAATTTAATTAATTATAAATAAAAATTATATATATATATATATTTGTAACTAAATTTAATATTATTTATACATAATATATTAAATAACATATAAAGCAATTAGAAATATATTATTATTTTTATTTAAAAATAAATAGTATTATTAGTTTAAATATTATTTGTAATATTTTTAATTATAAATAATTTAATGATTGAAAAATTCAATTTGGAAGAAATAAGTATTTTGTAATTAATAAAATATATAAGTGTAATATAATTCAATTTAAAAATAAAATTGAATCGATTAACAGCTGATGAGTGAAGCTTTTCCAAACAGCGACTGATTGGGATTAGAATCAACTATTGACTGCTGATTATAAAATCTTATCAAACACTTTGTCTCAGCTATTGGAGATTCAAAAATATATCAGCTACATTCAACAACTGAACCAAACAACCCCTAAATCATAAAAGGGAAAATTATTATTTTCCTTTATAGTTTGACATAATTATGCCCGGCTACAGTTTAGGAACCGCTGATTCTGATTCACTGTTCAAAACAAATGGAACCGGCCTGGAACCGCCCAAGGAGCGGTTCAGGGCCGGTTCTAGTTTGGAACCATTGATTTGTCTAGTTCAAAATTTTAAAAAAAATTAAATTAAATATATATATATAATAAATATTTAAATATATAATGTCTATATAATATATATGTAATATATATAAATATTAACTCATAAACATATGCCCAAAAAAATGAGTTCATGTTAAGCAGCATGTCATGTGCCACATGAGTTATTCTAAAAGAAAAATGTTATCTCCTTTTTACAAGGAATGAGAGTTCAACCATTTTCTAAATTTTCAGATGTAGGATAAAATAGCACAGCTTTTTTCTAAGTAATGTATATGTAATATGATGAGTACATTTATCCCACATCTAAAAACTTAGAAAATGGTATCTTCATTTCTTATAAAAAGGAAGAGCACTTTTCTTCTAGAGTCACTCATGTGACTCATGTTGTACCACCCTTACATATAGCTATGATTTATTCTCAACTCATATGAAGATATATTACCAAACGTCTATATGAAATGCAGATAATTTAAAACTTTTCAAATACATTATGTGCATCATGGTCATGATGTCTAACTTAAAACAAATAATTAAACATGTTCAAGATTTCATTCAAAATATGTACACATTAAAAAATATGAGAGTTTGCAAAAGGAGGTTACAAGAGTACTTAGCTCTTAAAAGAGCCATAAAATACAAAAGCTCAATGATCAAATACAATTTGACGTATACAAAATATGAGAAGACGTTACAAAAGTTCAATGTGACTTGTACCCTGTAGCACAATGTAGACTTTGGTCTTTGGGCTCTTTGTCTTCTACAGCTCTTCAGGCTAAAACTCTCCACCTACATAAGAGACAGCAAACACTCCCACACTAAGCAAACGCTTAGTGGTATACAAATAAGTTACAATACATGGGCATATATAATCATCGTACACAACATATTACATTTCTCGATATTCATGCCAGTGGTATCCTCAACAATACAATCAAAGGTCCAAATGCATATATATATATATATATATAGTAACATTCATCTCGTTATGCACTCACCCCTCTAGGTATTAAGCATTTCCCCAAATAAGTACTCATTATATGCACATGGTATAGATAAAAAACAATATACATATTGTTGAGTCATTATAACTCATTCAAATAAAAACAAAACTGATATCATATATCATTGTATTATAACCAAGCTCAAACAAGGTATATATGGACTATCGCAGTCTCTATACGTATATATTGGTCGCCAGCTAGGGAATAGGCTTGGCGCATGCTCAATTCCGAAGATTTTGGTTTATAGGGATTTACGGTACCGTTTAACCTTAGGAGGCATATCAGTAATTCATCTATAATCTTATATAGTGGTCAAAGACATATAATTTATAACATACTTGGTTTTCAACTAATATTTCTTACATATTGGGCACAAGCCTTTCATTAATATCTTAACTACCATCATAAATTCAATTGACATTATTCATGCCATCAAGCACTTCAATTTCATTTAATGTGCTTCGTAACATTTATGGTTTAGTCATAATTCTCATTAAATTTAAGTATTCATAATATCTCACTAATTCAAAATTTCATCCATAAGAGTCACAAGCATGCTATAAATACTAGTTATCAAAGTATACAAACCTTAACTCTCCACCAACTTGATCTTTAGCAAGAATCAAAGAAGATTTTTGACCATAAACTCCCAACCCTTAGTAGATTTTTGAGTTTCGTTTTGAAAGAAGGAGAAATCAAAGAGGATCAAGGATCAAAGAAGATAGAGTGGGGTAAAACTTACTGAAATCCTCTTAGATAACTCTCCAAGGTCGAATTTGGTGTTGGACCTCCTTGTCCTTCTTTCTCCTTTATACAATCTCTTTTCTTTCTTCTCAAAATACTCCTGGAAGTGAGGATCTTTAAGTTTGATGTTGCTTCTCTCAAGTATTTGAGTGTTCTTTGAGTTGGATTCAGCTTAGGAAGGAGAAAGAAGTGATTCTATGGTTTTCTCCTAAGTAGAAGTGGGTGGAAATGAATTTATAACTGAATGAGAGAGAACTCAGTCACAGTGACTTATGCCATAAATTGGCCAAAATGGCCATGGCACTATTCATGCCTTTTCAAATTCTTCTCATCTCAATTTTGATCTATTTTTCTGATTTTATTTTGGATCTAAAAGACCCCAAAATATAGAAAATAGACAAGGAAAAATTTTTGGGAGAAGAAATTTTTTTTTGGAGACAACAAGAAAATTAAAGAGTTTAATTTTTATTCTCATATGAACATACACCATTGCTAGCACTTTGAGGTATGTTCAAGCCATCTCCCTAGTGGTTTCATCCTCTCATCTCCGTGTGGATATTGTTAGAGACAATACAAGATTGGATTGTTGTGGTTTGCTACAACCTAACAAGGTGAGAAGTTGAAGAAAAATAAAGAAATTATAAAGGTATAAATTCTGAATTTTCTTTGGTTAAATTAGTTTTAATTGGCACATGTATAATCTTTTGATTCGGGTTTTGAAAATTTTTATTTTCCGCTGCGTTATATGTATGTGATACATGCTCAAAACCCTTCATTGGTATCAGAGCCACCATGTGCCCATTAAAATTAATCTTAATTTAATGTGCAATTGGATTGCATGGTTTTTATGATTTTAGATCTTTTGATTTGTAAAATTGAAATTAATTTGTAAAATTTATTTTACATATTTTTCTTTCTATGATCTGATCATGAGATGATTGAGGATGATTATGTTGATTGAAAAATGGTTTGAATATGATTCAAATAATTAATTTCGAATT
>CATIWF010019272.1:0-27138 GCA_949630135.1 Balakata baccata | reverse complement strand
ATAATGGTGGAGCCATGACGATAGTTATGGAGGTTAGAAAGCCAGAAGCTTAAATAAGTGATTATAAAAATAAAATTTTAATATTTTTCACGGGATACAAATTTAAAAAATATACAAATTGATATACTATTGCATATATTCAAAAAAAAATGAAAGAGAAATAAATATGCATCCTTAAATAAATGTAGTTCAACCAATGTTAATAGAGTAAATTTATCTATTTGTTACATAATCCTATTTAATCCACTTTATTTGGCCAATTAAATAATATCGAAAATTTTCTTTTATCAAAATATAATCTCTCGAAGTTCTTGTTTGCGATATTATTATTCAAGAGCTTTGTAGTCTTGCGATATTATTCTCGAAGTTCTTGGCATTTTAACCATGGGCATTATGGACTATTCACACGCACATTTAAATGTCTGACGCGATGAATAAAACGAACTGCGTGTAATAAATTCACCGGTGAGGATCATTCACAGAGGTGGTGGCGCGTAAGAGTAACGCAGTATGGGGGAGAGAAGATTAAAAAAAAGCTGAAAGAAATTCTAAATACACGAGCAACCGAGGTCCGAGTGTTGTTGTATACATCGAAACAGTGTGCGAGACCACGTTAGTTGATAGCCTAAGCAAAGTCTATCTGTCTTACCTCTCTGTCTCTCTCTGTTTTCTCCAAAAACAAAAAAAAAAATTATATATATTATAATTTATTACCTAATTTCTCCCCCTTTATATCAAACCTCCCTCTTCTTCTTCTTCTTCTACACTTAGCATTTGTTTGAGAGATTAAGGATTAGCTGAGAGTTTTGAGTCTTTTAAGGATATTAATCAATTTTAATTAAGTGTAGGAAAAAATCATGACGATGGGCAACAATGTGGGGCAGTTCGGCGATACGACACTGACCAAAGTGTTCGTCGGAGGATTAGCGTGGGAGACTCCGAAGGAAGCCATGAGAGAACATTTTGATAAGTATGGTGAGATCTTGGAAGCTGTGATTATCTCTGATAAGGTTACCGGCAGATCCAAGGGCTATGGATTTGTGAGTTCAAACTTTCTTCTATCTGATCACAGAAACAAAACCATTATATTTTTCTTTTATTCGGATTTCTGGTTGTTAATGTTGTTTGTTGTTTTAGGTGACTTTTAAGGATGCTGAAGCAGCGAAAAAGGCTTGTGAGGATCCCACTCCCATCATCAACGGCCGCCGTGCTAACTGTAATCTGGCTTCGCTTGGTGCTCGCCGCCCCAGGTCCGCCACACCGACTCCTCTTCAGAATCCTCAACAAGGTACACTAACTGTACATGGTTAAATATTTTTCTTTTTATTTTTTTCAATATTTTATTTATTTTCTTTTTTTGGTAAGAATGAGTTGTGAATATGTTCCCTTATTTTCTTTATTTAAAAGTCAAAACTTTTTCTTTCAAGTGAAAATTCAACTAATTATAGGGTGATGCTACCTTTCTATATTTAGCTTCGATTTTTTTTTTTTTTACAAACTTTTTTCTTTTCTTTTTAATTCCTTGTCCAACACCCAAAAAAATCCTTTTTTTTTTTTTTTTTTAATTATATAGGATCTGTATTAAAAGTTTGAACTTCAATCTCTAATTACTCTATTAAATTAAAATTTATTGATAACATTTTTTTTTTTTTTTTCACTAGATAAAGTAATTAATTAAATCTTTTGAATCCATTGATTGGATAATTGGATTACCATAGTATTCCACTTAATTAGTCATCTTCCAAAATAGTGATAACAAGTTTAATTATCTTCAAACTAGATGTTAGTATGTAAATTATTAATCATTATATATAAAAATGTTGTGATTTTAAATCATGAAGGAGCAAATGTTGGTCCAAGATCCACATCCTCAGCACCAACAAATCATGTGCAATGGTACTATCCACCAAGCTCACCTGCATATCATCATCATAATCACCATCCTCCGGCCGTTCCTTTTTATGGGTATCCCAAGCTTTAATTAACTAATTAATTAATCTTTATTTATTAGTTTAATTAAATATAATTACACTTTCTTCCCTTATGCAGGTACACTCCAACTTATGTTGCAACTGATATCAGTTACAATCGTGTAAGTGATTTCTGAAATATTTAACTAATTATTTACTATAATTGTTTTTTCTTTCATAAATTATATATTGCCCTTCCAATTTATTTTTTAGATTATCTAGGATTTTTTTATTATATATATTTACTTTTTTGAATGTTGTGTAAAGATTATATTATCATTTTTAAAATTTAAAAAATAATATACTGCGCTACAATTTACAGATGATCTCTACCTATTATATCAATAAATTGTAATACAATATGTTATTTTTAAAATTTTAACAACATCAAATGGTAAATATAATTAAAAAATCTATCAAGATGACAATTTTAAAAATATACAGTATGATTTTTTTGAAGTAAAAATTGATATTGGAGTAATGAATGGGCCCCGAACAGAAGCTGAGTTACGCAGGAGGGTCCTACATGAACGGACATTTCTCTCAAGTGTACCCAGGACAGGCTATTATGGGTGCGAGCACATTGATGCCAATGTACCCTATGTATCACTTCCATCAATCGCAGATAATGGGATTATCTGCTCGTATCTTTCCACCAACAACAGCGGGCTCCACCACTACTGTCCCAACCGTAATGTCCAAAACTCCATTAATAGCTCCAAGCCCAGGTAAAAATATATACGCATGATGTTATGATACTTTATTATGTACAGTATGGTAACATGTCTGAACAACTGACCAACCTAGTCAAGGTGAACAAAGAATCATCGTGTCACGTGCCTTGGTGATTGAGTTGTTCTTCTGTGTCCCCACTGCCAACTGGCAAACCTTTGGAAATGCACGTGTCTTAGAATGACTAAAATGCCCCTCGGTCGGTTTCATAATACATCAATGCATTTGTTTCATTCTTTGTCACTACTACCACCGTTGCCACCTTGTTTTTGTGTCCGTAGGTTTTGGATTTAATCACTTGCCGGCTTGAATATTTCCAATTTCATGAAGAACAAACAACTAGTTTAATTATCACTAAGTAACAATGTCTAAAATTCAATTTAAATATATAATAATGATTATCCAACACTATTCAAGAAATAAGATGAAATGGTGCGAATTTTTTCTCATAACTAGTCGTACTTTAAGTACATCACATCTTTAAAACTTGAGAGGGAGCTTATTAATCCTTTAATGGGCTAATTATGTGCGAATTTAACACTTATCCAACATTTATCGTTGGGTCAATTATACTAGTGAATGTCATTTATAAAAAGCTATAAATAGTAAGAATTAGTCAGAAAATAGTACGAGTCTTTTTATTTTTACTAGATATTTCGAGTTGAAACTTTGAGTATATAACATTTTCCACTTATATTACTTTGAATTCTATTTGATTAGTGTAATTAATATAGAATACTACCATGGTAATGATGGTACTTGTTGGATTGATTATAGTAGAGTGTTATTATTGAATAGGATAAATTTTTATGTAAATACAGTCTACTACAATATTTTTATATTAATCCAATTACAAAATGACATGTATTTAGTTGGTTTATTCACATTGATTGATGTGAATAAAATCTATATACACATTACTTTATAAAAAGATTAGCCTATATAAAACGTGATAGACTGGATCTAACTAAAAATTTCTCATTGAAGAGAGTAGTAATTAATTAATTAAGTAGAAATAATGCAATGAAAATAATAAATAATAATACAGAAACAGTTTGCTTGGCTGTGGAATAGGTACAGTTGGCAAAGGGGAAAGCCTTAAAAAGGTTGGCTAAGTTGGCAAATGGCAATAACGAAAAGGGAGGGGGAGGATGGCAGCTGCTGCACAACAACATTATTTTCTTTATCTGTTGTGGCTCTTAATTCCAATGTTATTATTATCTTTTTAATTAATATTTATTATGATTCTTAGGTGTTTGATAAGATTCTTTCATTTTCTCTCTCTACCTCTAACATCTCAGCTTTGGCTGTGAAGTATTAGAAAAAAAAAAAAAAAATTTAATTTAGCAGAGAAGTCTGTACTCATGTACGCCTGTCCATATCTGATGGATTTCTTTTTATTAGTACTAGAATCGAACTGAACTGAATCGAATAGTAATGAACCCAAACTTTATTTATTTAAATCTATCACAAATCGGGCTCAATTCGAGCTTTGAAATTTGAGCTAGTTTCAATGAACTTTATATATATATATATATAGAAAGTGAGTTGATGTGTGAGGTTACGGCAACCAAGAGGACTGATTTGCTTGCCTGGAAAAAGAGGTTGGAATCAATATTAGCAATGTCCGAACAAGGAAATTTTAATTATTCACCAACCCAATTAAGAATTAATTAAAGTAATTAGTTGATATGTCATAATCTCTCTAAAGTTAAATATACAATATTGAGTAATAAACTTTAATTTAATAATACTGAACAACAAGGAACAGAGGCAATAAAATTATCTCATGCTCTAATCTGATTTGGTTGGTCACATCTTTATGATAAAACTTGAAGGTGTTCCAAACTAAATACTTAAATCGAATTAGTTCAATTTTTTTTTTGTTTTTTTATAAATAATTAAATGCTTATAAAAAAATAATATATCATAAATAATTTTACATGAAAAAAGTGAAAATATAGTCATAACAATGGAACTGGGATAAGCGGCATATCCAGCCAAATCCCATTCTGAGAAAAAATGAGACATTTTTCAAATACAAAGGAAAAATTATCACATCTGCATTTATTACACACCAATTTCCTCTGATTCTGTTTAAAAACCCAGATTTAGACGTGCAAGACAGTAACAATAATAATGATGGTGGCGGAGGAGGAGACGGTGATGGATTGGCGAACAGTAAATAAGAAAATTTTCATACAAATGCAAGGAGGAAGAAGAAGCCATAACACATTACAAAGGAGAATTCACAAAATATTGCATCAGATGGCTAGATGATAGGATCCACCCAAGCTCCATAACTATCACATGATAATTCCCAATGATCAAATTCTACAAGTTCCAAGTACAAAACTCCTAATTTCACATTCACCCAATATCATATCATCAAATTCACATAAATTTAAGAAAATAATAACCTTTCTCAGTCAGAAATCAATACCCAATGAAATCAAAACCATCGATAACAAAGAAAGTGAGAGAGACAGACCTTTCATAATCAAAGAGACCAAAACTGAGAAATGCAACTAGAGACTTGGTTTTGATTATGAACAGAGTATAAAGAAATTTCAACTGATTTTTCCAGCAAATTAAAGAAACAACAAATCTCTCTGCTCAAGTTATCTTTAACTCTCTGCCCGATTTTTCCAGCAAATAAAATAAAATACTCTGTTCTGGCGATCCAGGCTGTTTTCAGCGCACATGACCAGACAAGAAGCAATGGGGAGATTAAAGAAACAAATATTAAAATAAAATAAAAAAGGCCATAATGTGGATGTTCGTAAAGTTTAGACACATTGACTATGATGCGACACAGCCTAACAATTATGCAGCAATATAAGATAGTATGGTTTATAGGATTGCACACCCGATAGGCATGAAGCAAAAGCACATCGACTGCAATTTTGAAGCAAAATACATTGCTTGAATCAGTATGCTTCAATAATGCCAAGGCTTAAATAAATTGCTGACACTTTCAGCAAATGGATAACTGCATTCTACCTCTTCTATGATTTTGGTACTAAAACATATTTATTATATGACATGTAGATGAATCAACCATACAGTATAAACACGCAACAAGATTCGTCGATTGAACCTCATGCTCATCAAAGATAGCAATTAGAAAGGATTGGCTAACACTGCTATACAATGCACAAGATGAACCTGTAGAGGTTTTAGAAGAGCAGAAACCCACCATATCTGGGCACAAATATGGGGAAAAGACTCAACTGGAAGATACAGCAGAAAACTGGAAGAATTAGCGACCTGGTTACCTTATCCAGCAAAACAAGAAGTTAAGCATATGTGCAGACATCCGTGGCAGCAGCATCGCATCTGCTTCAGTTCTTCAACATCTGCACCCACCTATAATGAAAATTGAAATAGTAAACAAAAGATGTTGCAAACAGATAGCGAGGCAAAGAACCATATGATCATTAAGTCTCCTAGAAAAGGATTAAATTTTTAGACTTCAGCTGCTTAATTTCATAGCCCCATTATACATAGAAATTTTAAGCATTCAAGTATATATATTCAAGTTGGACACCAGCCAAATCATGCAAAAATACTGGAACCTCGGGACAATATCCAAATTCCCCCATCCAAGACCCACTTCTCAGCCTGTAATAGGCAATGACCTAAATTCAATTAGAAACAGCTCCAGTAGACAACAGGTGTACTGGGTCCATTTAAATGCAATACATTTTTTTGGTGAAAAATCAAAGTTATTTCAGGTGGAGACTTTAGGCATCACTAACACAACTAAATGTGTAAAAAAGAAACCACATGTACACGCATAATTCCACATAACTAATCCAGAGCCTTGCCACTATAGATAGGCAGAAATCTTCCATCAGTTCCATATTTTCAATCAATATCTATCTTTTAAGACTTCCTCTTCTCTATTTTAATAAATCAACTATCAACACTTCAAGAGCCGGAACACATATGACGTTAAGTCGCACTTTTACCCAGCATATAACTCTCAGCCAGCAATGCAGGATCCCTTAGTCACTGACACCATTAATATTATGGCCCCAAATTTGGTGTGAGCTACAAAACAATTATAGCAGAAAAATGAAATTGCAAAAGCTAGTGACAGTCTGCTGGAAGTTATATTCCTAGTGAAAATAATTACCTGAACTTTCAAAATAGTTCCACTTCTTCAGTACTGTAGAAAAGTGTCGCATCTTCCTCACCCAGGAGTGTGACCAATGGCTCAGTTTTAAATGGCACAGTTATAGTATAGTTGAGCTGGTAATTTACAAGCATGGAACCAAAAATATTGAACTTTGGAGCACTACCATAAGCAGCTTCTGCATCAGAACTCTTCTTGAAAACAACTCTGGCACGATTAGTATCCCTATCTATTTCTGTCTCTGATTCTTTTAATGGTCCAAACCGCCTAAACATCTTAACGAGGCTTGTTTCTGAAGGAACTGAGTCTACCACAGGAAAATGCATTACAAGTTCTGCTGGTGCATTCTCATCCACTAAAGCAACTTGCTTCTCTGCTGACAGAGCATGATTGTCATCTAAATACGGTTTCCTAGAATTTGATCTATTAAGAGGCTTATCTAGAAGATTATCCCGTTTTCTACTTTTACGTGATGGTGGCTCCTCGGAGCCATTTTGAATAACTCGGTCTGTCCAATAAGTGTCATTCATATCCTCGAATTCAAATGTTTCAGGAGAACCACCAATTGATGGTTGTTTCCTTTTACCACCTACTTTTTCAGGCTGCTCCACAATCACTGCATTCCGGAAATCAGAGAAAAAACTAACAATGACAGTCAAGAAACTATATCCTTTTAAGGGATCAATTGCTGCCAAGTGAAGCTGCAATAGCAATTCATCTAATGATGAGTACTCTGTTTGAACAGTCATTCTCTTTATCTCAGAGTCCTCAGAGTGCTGGACCGATACATCAGATCCATCCCCAACAAGTCCGTCACTGCTTCCATCTAGCTTTTGGCTATTAGACTTCAATATAGAGGGTGACCCAGTCATCTGGCTAGCCACTCTACGGATGCATTCACCAATCTTGAAGGAAGGCTTGGGAAGGGAAACTGCAGTGGAGACTTTTGCAAGAGAGAGAGTTTTCTTCCCTTCTACCGCAACTGGCTCATAAGAAAAAGAATCAGGATCCCTCCGCTTCTTCCCAAATGAAGGTGAAACTAATTTATTGTTCGCTTTCCCATCAGGATCAATTTCATCATCCACAGGATCCCATGATTCATCCATTAGTTCAGTCATGCTTCTTTCTTTCTTCCTAGGATGGATGGTATCCTTCAAATTATGTTTACGTTTGTGGCAAGAGCTTTTTTGAGTTTGTAAACTCTCCTGGTCAGATGAAATTTGCCCATCATCCTTATATGTATCAACAATCAGTTCTTCCTTAAAGTGTAAACTGTCTGCATTCTCTAACAAACTGCCACAAAATTGGAATTCAGGGAGCTGAGAGTAACAATTCAAGCGATAAAAGGCAACCAACTGAGACCTAGCAATGACAAGCTCCAGTCGATCAGCCCCACCAGCAGGAGATTGTGCTAATGCTTTCATGTACTTCACTAATTTAGCAGGTTCAAATAGATTAGCAGGCAAGGATTTGTCTATACCATCTCTTATACTTGATTCTTGTCGAATTCCAGTGTTTTCAACTATCTGATGTTTGACTTTATTGTATGTCTCCAGTGGAATGCATGAGCAGGACAGTCCAACCTCTACCCTTCTTGAAACCTCTTCTAATGCACAATTAACAGCATTTTGGAATGTTTCTGAATTGCTCTGCTTCTCAACCTGGGAGAAATGAGACCTGAAAGGTTTCAGCAGTGAAGCCTCATTCCATGCAAATGTCCGATCCCCAAAATATGCTACCAAAAAGCAGTCCTTCTTATGATACTTCATTGCTTTCTCAGAGGCATCAGAAGGATCAAATATCTGTCCAGGCCACCATGGATGGCTCCTCACTTTGCCCCAGACCAAGTCAGATACAACAAATTCACCTTCATTATCTGGTGGTAGCTGATAAGTAGCTTGATGTGCTTTTAAAGTGCTTCCAGGATTTGAAGCTTCTTTAGCAGATTTCTCTACGTTGGTCTTTGGCTCATCAGAGTCGCTATCCTGTACTTCAGCTTCCATTTCTTGCTCTTCATGAAAGCCAACATTTTCTGTATCAGCAACATATTCATCAACTGCTGTTTCTTTTGTCACATCTGATTCAACCTCAGATACATCACAAGCTGCATTCTCATTCATTCTTTCTTCAACCTTCGGATGATGATCCCCTTCTTCAGGCACACCATGTCCAGCATTGGGATTCAAAGTCATTTCATAGTTCACTACATCAGTTTGTCTTCCATCTACTCTATCTGTACTTGTAGAAACATTTTCAACCCCTGATTCCTGTTCTACTACCTTTTTTTCATCCCCTCCAGGATGTTCAACATGAGGAACCTGTTCTTGACCATCCACCGATTGTCCAATGTTTGACGCAACCTGAGTAGGAATGGAAGAAGTACTCTTGTCCAAGGACTCTTCCAGCTTCAACTCTTGATCTTTTTCAACAACATGAATTTTGGCAACTTCATCACCAACTACAGCTTGAGCTGGCTGAAATGAATCTAAACTTAAGTTATTTTCAATGCTCTTGTGAGAAGTCTCAGCCCCATCTCTTTCTTTCTGTAAACCAGCTTGTTTAGTATCAGTAACCAGTTCATCAACTCCCAACTCTGGATCTACATTTGAATGAACCTGAGAAGATTCGTGAGACATTGTTCGGTCTGCAAACTCTCCAATTACTATTTTTTCATGTTTATCAGAATTGAGAAGCATCTTGTTCTCTGTTGCCACAACATCACTTCCAACAACTAGATGCGTTGGTTGTTGTGAAGATTGTGAATCTGCAAATGCATCATAGTGATTTTCAGTGCTTCCATTGGCTGTCTCAACTGTTGCCTGCAGTTCTTCCACTGAAAAACAAAAATTTTCATTAAAAGCATCAGTGTCCATACCTTCAATGTTAGGATAAGTAATATCTTTGCTATCCATTGATGCCACTTTTCCATCAACAGCAACATGTGTATGTCCATCCAAAGATTTGGAGATTGTATCGGCAATGGCATCTTTTCCAGAACTGGATATCCTGCCCTCCACAACATCACTACTGTGTTTCTCCTCCAAAGCAGCTTCACTTTTGGAATTTAGATTTTCATTCTTGCCCATCAGAGCTTCCCCTTCAGCAACTCGTGTATGTCCATCCAAAGTTTTGGAGATTCTATTGGAAACAGCATCTTTTTCTGTTGAATCTGAATCTTTTACAGAACTGTATATACCACCCTCCATGACATCACTACTGTGCTTCTCCTCCACAGATGCTTTTCTTTTGGAGTTTGAATTTTCATCATTATCCATCACCATAGCTTCCTCTTCAGCAACTTGTCCATGTCCATCCAAAGTTTTGGAGATTGTATAGGCAACAACTTCTTTTTCGGTTGAATCTGAATCTTTTTCTGAACTGGATATCCCACCCTCCACATCATCACCACTGTATTTCTCCTCCAAAGGAGCTTCACTATTGGAACTTAGATTTTCATTATTGCCCCAAACCGTAGTTTCTTCTTCAGCAATTTGTGTATGTTCACCCAAAGTTTTGGAGACATTATTGGCAACATCATCTTTTTCTGCTGAATCTGAATCTTTCTCAGAACTGGATATGCCACTCTCCACACAATCACTACCAGGTTTCTCATTCAAAGCAGCTTCACTTTCCGAATTTAGATTCTCGTTATTGCCCATCACCATAGCCTCCTCCTCAGCAACTTGGATCTCTACATTTGAATCTTCCACGACAGTTGAGGAAGGTGCAACTGTAGTTTCAATCCCAGGATTCCACACCTCATCATGCGAAACACCAACCTTTACTGTTTTGGAGTCCTGGAGTGCATATTCTTGACTGGCATTTATTTCCCTAGCCCTATCAATGGTCTCCTCAGCTGGTTCAGATTTCTCAGAAGTAAAAACTTGAGTTTCAGCCACCAAAGAACCTATAACAGCTGAAGAACCTCCTACACCATTTTCAACACTTTCATCCTGTGTTTCACTCTCCAATACTCTAATTTCCTGAGAATTCATATCCGCTGCCACACCTTTCTCAACATACTCATTCCCTGATCTTCCCTCCAAAACTTTCTCCCCTGTAGCTACTGCCACATTGTCAACTACAGCTTGGATTTCCTCACCAGAGGAAACTTCCACAGTACTATCAACTGCCATGTTTTGAGTATCCCCAACACCAACATCACCTCTAGTGACATCAATGACCTTGGTAATGGTTGCATGCCTATCCCCCAACTTCTCTTTTTTAGATTCTGCAACTCCACAAGACTTTCCAACCTCACTCTTAATTCTCAAATTAGATGCCTCAACACCTGATTCAATGTCAGCCTTGGAACCAGAATCACCAGCCGTGTCACCTCCACCAACTAAATCTTTTGCGTTGCTTTCTGAACCCATCTCTCCGGATTTAGTGAGACTGCTAGTTCCTTCCTCACTCAACTTTCCCCTACCACCATCATCAGCATCGCGTACACAAACACCATCAACATGTATATCGGAAGCAATAACCGCAGCATTTAAATCCGCTCCATTGCAAGACCCACCTTTCTCCGCCACAACCTCCTCTGTTGAAGACCCCTTAGTTACATTCTGAACTTGAACCTGAACGTCACTACCAGCAGGCTCAACAACTCGGATTTTCTCACTATCTCCACTAGCTAAACGATCACTTCCTGCCTCTTTGGATGATTTCAGAACAGCACTACCAGAAACATTCTTATCCTCGTGTTTGTCCATATAGTAAGTATCTGGGTCAAATTCAGATTTTAAAAAAATGATTTCTTTATTGCAAAAAAAAAAAACCGAGGAGATTGGTAAACCCTAACAACAAGAACTGGGAAAAAAATATCCATAGAAGCAAATCCAGAAATGATAAATCAATCAAATAGATGTACGAAAAGACAACAAAGAACATAAATTTAGATTAAAATTCTAAAGAAAATAAGAGAAGGATTAAGATAGCGTATGTACCTTGATAGCTCTTGCAGGAAATAGTGTCCAATTTCCTTTCTTTTTTCTTGGAGGGGTTCAAAGAAAGAGAGGGCGCTTAGATACAAGTATAGTTTGCTTACAGAGATCTAAGATATATAAGCAAAGCCCGAATATGATGGCTTCTTGTCCTTTTTCACTTTTCAGTGAAGTGTCAGCACTAACAGGCTTATTCTTACCTCTCCATTTTCTTTCCTTTTCTTCTTTGTAGAATTTGATAATAGAATTATCGATCTTTGATGGGAACACATCAATGTTGAAAATGTTATTTGTAACAAAATTTATAATAGTGCTAAAATTTTTGATTTATTGCAATTTTATATTAAAATTTTTATAAATATTAAAATTTGATATTTAAATTAAAATCAATTAAATAAAATAATGTATCAATCTATTGACATACTATGTTAATATGGTAAGTTAACCGGTCAATATGTTGCGTCAGCTGATTCACGTGTTATATTAGTTTTTTTTACTAGAATTTTGATTTGAGTACCAAATTGTAATATTTATAAAAATTTTGGTACCAAATTATAATAAATCAAAATTTTAGTATTATTTTGTAACTAAATGATAAATTTATTGACTGAGCACATCAACTTTGTGGTATTTATATGAGATTAATTTGCATTAATACGGTAATTAATGATAGCAAATTAAAGATTAAGCAATAGAAATTTTTAACTATATTCAATCTACCATAATATCCCTAAACTAATTTAAATATATAATAATATATATTTTATTATTTTATTTTCATTAGTTAAATTAAATCTATCTAAATAAATAAGTTCATAGTTTATACCCATCTTAGTTGGAGGATTACCCTTGAAATTTCAAGTCTAAGCCCTTGTTCGAGGAATATGGTACTCCAAATCTGTATCTCACGGCGAACATGTTGGCTACTTAGTGTTCAGCTTTAAGAATAATTAAAATCAAGTATTTTCAAAGTTGATATCTCATTAGAAATAATTACTTAGTACTAAAATATTTCAATCAAATATTTTTTTTAGAATTAAATTATGATGATATAGCTTGCTATGTTATTATTTATTTTCCAAAATATTTATTAATCTATTTACAGTAATTATGTGCTTATATTAATCTAAAATTTATTACTATAATTGTATTTTTTTTATTCAAAACAATTATGTTATATACATGAAATTATGAAGAAGATGATATGGATCACTTCTAATTTAATCAATAGTTCAAGTTTTGAGTATACAATTATTTTAAAAAATTTATGAGTGAGTGTTTTGCCGCTATTGAAGTCTTATTCGGCACATAAGAAATAGATTCAATATATGGTCCTAATTAACCGATTGAAGATACATGTAATATGATAAAAAAAAAATTATGAAAATACTTTAGTTATTATGTTGCATTAGGAAGTTAAAAAATAGGAGTGTGCAACCCTTAGTTCGGTCGGTTAATCAAATAGAAGTTCATTTAACCGAACAAAAGTTTGTAAGTTATCCGAATCAAAATTTTAACAATTTTTTTCAGGTTAGATTGTAAGAATTTTCAACCAATAAATTAGGATTATATACTGAAACTAATTATATTTGTATTATATTAGAACTCAAAAATAGCAAACCATCCTTTCATAAATTTTAAGCTAGTTACATATTCCGTATTCAAACTCAATACATCCTATTTAAACTATAAGAGACTTACATCATTTGTTCGCAAGAAAAGTTTTAACAATTTTTTTAATGGGTTACTAAACTGATAATAAAGATTAACTGATTATATTGACCGATAAAATTTAATTAATAAGTTTTATTAGCCATTATGAAAGGCCAGCATCCTTGCACTTTACTAACAGAATTTTTCAGAAATGCTAAAAAATGATACTTATTTACATTTTTATCGGTGCTCAAAATTCTTTTCAGTTTTACCGAAAACAACTTTTTAAAATTACAACAGTACTTAAATTTCAAAATATACTCGAACAATACATTTTCGGCATACCTTTAATATAGTTTGGAGATATTTTGATTCAATTTTCACAAAAAAAAAGAATAAGAATAAAAACAAAAACAATTAAATCATTAAAAAAGAAGAAAAAAATAGAATTCAATCAAAATTCAAAACATTACGAAAATTTCAAATAAACAGTTTGGTATACTTTTCAGAACTTTGGGTATACCTTGAGGATATATTGGATATACTTTGGAAATTCCTTAGAAATGCCTCAGAAATATCTTAAGTATACCTTCGTGATACTTTGATATACCTTGAGAATTCTCAAGGAATTTTAAAAGAAGAATTTTCTGGGAATACATTGGATATATATTTGGAAATTCCATAGGAATACATTGGTGATACTTTGGATATATCTTGAAAATTTCTTGAGAATTTTCTGGAATGAATTCCCTAGAAATATCTTAGGGATATTTCGACATACAATTTGAAAATTCCATAGGAATACCTAGGTTATACCTTGAGAATATTTTGTATATATCTTGGAAATTTCTTGAAATTTATTTGAAAGGAATTCTTTGGAAATACCTTAGGTATACATTTAGGAATTCTATGAAAATATCTCTGACATATCTCGGAAACACTTTAAGTATACATTGGGGATATTTGAGTGATTTTCACACAAAAAAACAAACAAAAAAAATCAACAATAACGCAACAAAACTCAAAAAAAACAAATAAACAAACTCAATCTCAAAGCTTCCTTTTAGACCAACCTGATGAATTCATCGAACTTAAAATGAAAGCCAAGTCTAAAAAAAACTGTCATATCATCTTGAACTTCAGTAATGATTTTTCTCTTTTTCAAAGAAGCAGAAGAAAGGGAAGGGTAACGAGATCGGAAACAAGATCGCTATTGAATTTATAGAAGATGAAGTGGAAACAAGATTAGAGAAGACGAGATAGGAGGAAGAGCTGGAAGGTCTACAATTATGAATCTCGTAGAAGACGAAGAAGATAAACAATTTAGTAAAAATGAAAAATTTCATAACCGATGAAAAAAAATTGTAGGTAAATATGAAAAAAAATATGTAAATTTCGGTAAATGATGAAATTTTCTCCTTTATTAAGTCATGCCAAAGTTTTATTTTTCACTTCTATACTTATTTTGATTCTTCTATTTGTTAGCTTCAATTGAAGGCAAAAACTTCCCAGATGCCTAGGATTATAGTGGCCACCCTGCAGAGCGGTGGCTAGACCAGTGCCGCCATGATTATAGGTCCTCTTTAGTCTTTACAATTCCATTTTAATGTAGCTTTTTCAATTTTATCCTTCATTATAACCTTATCTTACATGCCTAAATTTTCATATAGGCTTAGATGTAAGTGTATAATTGAGTCAAGTTAATATAATACTAGGCTCGAATTCGACTAAATTAAAATATTCAAAATTTGAATTCAATTCGAATTCGATTGAACTTTTTTATAATTGTTTGAAACTCAATTTGTAAAATACTTGAATTACTCAAGCAATTTGAGCTTGACTCAATAAAACTCGTTTAGCTAAAAAAATTAATAAGTAGTAAATTCAGTTTGACTCGACTTGAAATATAGTTGATTAAGTTCAACTCAACTCGAAATAGTCGAGTTTAATTAAGCTCACAAACCTTACAAGTTGAGTGTTGTGATATTTGAACTTAACTAATTGATTAAATTTGGTCAAATTAAAGTATTTTACTAGTCGAGCCATAATAATTCATGAATAGGTTGACTCGTTTAGAGCCATACTTGAAAGTAAGTGAGAGACTAATTACGCTTGGTATTACTGTTAATCTGGTGACTTAAATGACTGTTACTATGCAATGCTACCGCTGCCAAAGCTCTGGACGAACATCTCCTTTCAAAAACATTTTACTTCTAATAGACAAAGAACTGTTTTTTCAGATCACATGTATTCTCTACCAGTTAATTAAAACTACACACTGAGATTAATTTTGCTCATGCTAAGTATGACTTCAAGAACGACAAAATACTCCTTTATAAGTTTTAAAATAGGTACATATTTAGAGTTTAAAATCGAAACTTCTAATTAAGCTAGAAAAGACTCATATCAGTAAAAAGAAGTGTTTATTAACAGTAGAAAATAAAATTGACTATTTCAAAGAAAATAATATAAATGTCAATTTATAGAATAATCTAAAATGGAAAACATCCTAATAAATCTCACCACCTCTCAATTTAATTACAAAAGAAAACTGAAAATGGGTCCAAAATATCTCTATAGAAAGGTGAAATTATGGGTCACCTGAGAAATTAAACAAAACGCAATGGAGAATTGGAGTAAGAAAGTTGCAATTTGTTTGCTCATCGTGTTGATTGGGAGTCAAAGCATAAGCGAGGCATTGGCTGATTCATCGACGACAAATAATGATGAGTTTGCAGAATATCTGAATAGCATCCCTGCAGCTGCTCCATCTCCTGGTTATGGCGGCCGCAGAAGACTCTTGGTGTTTGATAGATCAATCAACGATCCTATACAGGTCTTGCCTAAATATTATTGAAATCCTCTTATGTTCGTCTAAGTGTGATAGATCATGTTAGATTAATAAGATTAATTAAATCTCTTTAAATAACTCTTTTCATTTTAATTTTTAATTTTGATTATTAATTTATAACTAAATTAATTGTTTAACATGATCTATCATTTCTGGTGATTATAAGAGGAATTTAACCTTATGTAATTAATTGGAATCCCTCTCTTTGTATGACCTGATGAAAATCATTTATTGATCCTGAATTTAATTCAAAATATATTTATTTATTGCTCATGTACAGCTTTTCTCTTGTTGGGTTTTACAAATCAAGTATTGGACGTAAATTCCTAATATTATAAATATAAGTTAATGTTTTTGAATAATAATGGGAAATTTGGTGTTATTTATATGACGGATTTGGATTTTAACTTAAGAATTAGAAGTGTTTGAAATTTTGATTTTGATTTTTTTGATTTTTCTTTGGTTTCCAAGCAACAAATTAACAGAATATTCTAACAAAATGGAGGTTAATTTCACTTGTAGTTATTATACTTTTATTAACTTGCGTAAAAATCGTTTCTGGCAACTTTTTTACCGGATTATTGATATACTCAATAATGTGGCACTGGAATAAGATTTCTGTCAACTCTTAAAATTCTCAAGAGGTTGAGAGATTAAACAAATTAATTGATATTGAAAGATATACCGGAATTGAAATCAAAGCATTGTTGCTTGAAGATAATTCATATAGGAAATTTAAGGGATAGTAGAAGTGTTTATATTATAGTGGAATAAATTTCAAATTGACTCAAGTCATTTAGAAGCAACAGTGAATCCACAAAGCCCATCAAATTTAGTTAAACTTAACTTGAGATAAGTTATCGATTATCTGAGGTCATCCCATTCTAATAATTGCTATATCAAACTTTATGTTAATAATCAGAAAATTGAAAACAACTTTATTCGGAGGCCATAAATCTACAATTTGATTTTAGGCCCGACTTACGTAGAAGAATAAAGAAAACAACATATTTTTAACTTGAAAGTTCAGACATAGGAGACGAAAATTTTCTTTTCTAGATCGAATCTTTGTAGATCAATTCAATCAAATATTAGAAATGCAAAATTAATAACCACTACTTTGCATTCCAAAAGGGTATAATTATATTGATCTAAAATTAATTTATTCTATATAGATTCGATCAATACAAGAATTTCTATTTAATTAAAGGCATTAGGATTGGCCAAGTAAGAGTCCTCAACGACCTTGAAGAGGCCTAAGGACTTATCAGCTCCAGCCTGGATTAAGTTTTCATCGAGTTGAGAGTTTCCTTTGGGATAATACCTGCCAATGTTCTGGACAATGGAACCTCCATCAGCAGAAGTGGACACTATATTCAGCTCAATAGTAATTTTCTCCAGTGTATTAATGGCTGGCTCCGATTCAATTACACTGTAACTATGGGTGAACTTGTCCTCATCTGTTGCTTCAGTTATGGTCTTCAAATATTTGAATTGGCTACCTGCATCCATGTATATTTGCGGAAAATTTTTATAAGTTGATAATGACACAAGACATAATCAACCCAAAAAAATTATCTATTTTTCCTATCTTGCTCTCTTGATAAGTTTTTTGTCCAAATTCCGCTTATATTTTATTTTTAGTTCACTTTGTATATTTCACGTGTCGACGAGCTTTTCAAACACGTCACATCATCATGTGGCGGCATGATATATCGTGTTTTTTAATCTTAAGGAGTAAAGTGGACTAAAATAAAATATAAAGGCAACTCGGACCAAAAACTTGCTAAGTGGTAAAATAACAAAAACGAACAATTACATGGGCTAATATGTCTTTTGTGCGTGGTTGATAATCACCTTCTTCTCAACATAAATTAATTAAACTTAATTATATACTAATTAATAGTATGGTAATCTAACCTTCAGCACCAAAGATGACCTTTCTAATGGTTCCAGGGCCTCCATTTCCTTCAAGAACCTCAACACTCACCTGGGGAAGAAGCTTAGTTATATATTTATCTTTTTCGGTTACCAAGGCCTTGAACAAGATTGCTGGGGGGACTGCAACTGTAATTTCCTTCTCCAGAGTCAACACAGCCATGATCAAGAATATGGCCTTTAATCTGAAACAAAGATGAAAATTAAGGAGACAAATGGATTACAAGGAAGAAGCTTTGTGTACTGGGCGGTGAAGTGCAAAGCCTGAAGTAAGGTATTTATAGTCTATAGATATACTTGCTTGAATCGGGTTAATTAGACCTGAAAATCGGGTTGGGTGAGTTTGGATTTAGTTCATTTTCGATCGGGTCGTTATTATTAAATTTCGGTCGAATTATTCAATCGAATCATTGGGTCTAAATTTAAATGACTTGTGCATTTAGGTTTTTTTTTTTTTTTTGGATTTTATTATGGTTTAAGGTGCAAATTAGCTATTAAATTATTCTTTATAGAACGAGTTACTTCTCAATTTCAACTTAGTGTAAATAAGTTATCAAACTTTAAATTCGGTGCAATTAGACCCTTTAAACCAGAACCATGAGTCAACTCGGTATATTGAGTAGTGACTTGCTCAATAGAGTATAGTTCATAAGCTAATTTGCACTAAATTTAAAATTCGAAAATTTATTTACACTTAATCAAAATTAAGTGAGTGAGTCACTCCATATGACATAATTCATAGGCTAATTTACATATTTGGCCATTTTATTATATTTCAAGTAGTCGGACAAAAAATTATCATATCTAACGCCAATTAATAAATTCATAACCGATATTAATTTGATTGGTTTATAAATTTATTGGTGTCGCCAGTCTAATAAAAGAAAACAAAATATATATATATATATATATATATATATATATATTGTAAATCATAACTATTTATTTCTTTTACAATCTAAAACTAATTCTATTTGAAATTAAGTTACAGTTAAGATTTTTCAAACCTTTTCACATATATGTTTGACGGAGTTTGAACATGAAAATTTTTTTCCAACAAAATTAGCCAGTGAGAAAATAAAATATTTTTTCAATACAAATAACGTGATAGGAGATTCCAACTTGAAGAATAAAATATTTCAAGTTTCACGTGAATGAATGTTATAAATATGCAGATCTCAGGGGATCAGAAGAAAAGCAATAACGTGCATAACACCCAGCGAAAGATATGGTATAGCCATGCATTGATGACTCGTAAATGGCATACACCTTCTAGATAGATATACACTGACCCAGAAATATATATATAATAAAAAATTGATTAAGGAAGCAATCTGAAAAAAACACACAAATCAGATTGCTTCCTTAATTAATTTTTTATTATATTTGGCAGACAGTGTAAATTAA
This sequence comes from Balakata baccata, assembly GCA_949630135.1. Classification (NCBI taxonomy): domain Eukaryota; kingdom Viridiplantae; phylum Streptophyta; class Magnoliopsida; order Malpighiales; family Euphorbiaceae; genus Balakata; species Balakata baccata. The sequence goes on along the minus strand of CATIWF010019272.1, from coordinate 7,500 downwards.
TTACCAAGACACTATTATATCAACTAATTATATAATTTTTTAAAATTTTAAGATGGAATATGGTCCAAAAATAATCAAGGGCAAATATAACTAAAATTCAATTAATAGAGTAATATGAAAAAAATTAACGGATCAATATAATATTATATATATATATATATATATATATATATATATATATATTCAGGCACGTTTCCTTAGAATTGATCCAATATCATAATTAATCAAAAAGGCAGAAAAACTTATTTCTTTTTCAATAAGTAATTGGATTGCATTGTACAGAAATTTTGATAGAAATTATTTTCTATACAGTATGGACATATATAAGATATTATTTTTCCACATGCAGTTAAATAATATATCATATAGCTAGGCTGTACAACGATGTAAATATATAATTAAATATCACCCATGCAACTCGCATGTTCATATATATATTTCAAGCAACGTGCTTATAATAAAATATTAATCTATTTCTTATATATAAAAATTATATATATATATATATATATATATATATATATATAGATCAGTTAATTTACCTATTAATCGAACCGAGCAGTTATAGATGGTTTGGATCTTTAATGTCTTCGGGCCAATTAAAATTTGGGTCAATTAAAATATTTCGGGTCCAAGTATATAAAAAGGTTTTTGAGTATATAGTTAAGTGCTTTTTTTTTTTTAGTTTGGTACCTAAAGCATATCGAGTATGATTTTAAAAGGTGGTGAATTGTTTTTCAAATCTTTGCAAAATATATATAGAGTTTAAATTCAAAATTTCGAATTAAACTGAAAAATTAAGGCATTGTTTCTCTTTAATTTCTTTGCACATTCACATGGTGTAATTAATAGTTATGACTAAGAACAATAATATAATATAATTGTGGAACCACGTGAATGCATGTATCTCGGTTGGTCATTAATTTGTTTTTCCTTTAAAAAATCGAGTTGAATGGATTTTGCTGGAATTGCTTATATCTATTTAAAGTTTCCGATTGAATTATTCAGGTTATTTTAACTTTCAAAATCATTATCAAATAATCGTTTTCGATTGATTCATTGACATTTTTTCAGATCCATGTTTTTAAGTCGGTTTGAATCAGATCAAAAGTACTTGATCTACTTGTTTATCACGAAAATATTTATTTCTTAATTTCTGATAATTAAAATAAAATGATTTTTATATTACCATGAAAAATTTCTAGTACATCACATGTTACTTAAATAATTATTAAAAATTGGAAAACAAATTGAAGATGAAGTTGCGAATCACTTACGAATATATATATATGGGGTTTTGGAATGAATAAAATTTTATTAATTTTAATAGTAATAATAAATTTTTATGTAAAAAATTACTCTTTTTTGTTTCATTCCAACTATCGTTTAAGGTTTTTCAACAAAAATTAAGAATGATATTTAATAAACATAATTATAGGTATAAAATCATTATAAAAGTAGTAATGAATATTTATATTTATTTAAATAAATTTATTTTTTAAAATCAAAATATGGATAAAGTTAGAAAGAAATAGTTTATTTTAATTGGTAATTTAAAAATTAAATTGAAGTGGAACGGAATAGAGAGAATAGTTTTTTTTTTAGGATCAACTTTATGTTTACAAGTAAACATGATATACACCGACCCTTTTAATTGTTAGTCATTTTGTCCCTTAAATTTTTTTTTTTTTTTCATTTAGCTTTCTATATTATATTTTTGGCCTATTTTATCATATGTTAATTTTGCAAACACTCCATTTGACCTCCTTTGATTATAACCCGAAGACACTATTCACTTCACACATGTTGCACAATATTTGTTATCCATGCTATGCCCACATCAATAAATAGGAGGCCAAATGCAACATTTTACAAAATTAGTAGGTGGCAAAATAGACTAAAAATCAAATACAAATAGCTAAATGGATAAACAAAAAAATTTAGAAGCCAAAATGAAATAACTACATATGCCAATATATGCTTTATCTCAAAATTTTATTATGAGACTTTTATTCCACATCGGAAATTTGAGAGGGAGACGTTTTGTAATCCAGTAAATAATGCGGCTTCCCTCCCTGTAACATTTGGATTGTTATATCATGGATCCTAATTTACGTAGCATTTTGGACCAAAAGTCTTTCACACGTATAAGAGGTGATGACTATTTTGTAAATAAGATAAATTTACATAAATATTAAATACATGGTGGCAATTTTGTAAATATTTATTATCCATGTAGGTATGTTCATTAGTTTACTGAAAAATATTCATTTATTATAAAATTATAGGTTCATTACAAATAAAGTAAAAATTTATTAGTTTATTGATAAATATTCATTTCTTATAACTATAAGTTCATTATCAATAAATTATATCTCATAAATCAAAGGCTCATTTGTTATAAATTGTATGTTTATTAGCAATATTATAAAAGGTTCATTAGCAATAAAGTAATTAATATTTACTTTATTGCTAATGAACTTTTCTCAATAAGCGGATAATGAATATTTACAAAATTATCACAGTGTGTTTGATAGTTGTTTATTTACAAAATTACCAACGTTTTTTTGTACGTGTGATGAACTTGAGTTCATAATGCTCTATAGACTTGAATTCATAATATAATTTGCGGTAATATTTGGTTTGGGCAATTTACACTAGTACAAAATACACTTTATGCGAACGTTAGACGCGTCAGAGACATAATGTTGATGTGGTGATATTTTTGTTCTGTTTTATCTGCAATAGACGCATCAGGTAGCTCTGATGCGTCTGTTGTATGGAACAGATGCATTAGATCTATCTAATGCGTCTGTTTAACGGACAGCAGACGCATAAGACTCAATTTTTTATTTTTTTTAGTTTTATATGTTAAAGTTGAATACATCTATTTTATAAGAAACAGACACATAAATTCAATAATTTTATTTATTTTTCTACTGTTTATTAATTATATCTTAATATTGTACAAGAAATAAATTCGTATTCTTTTTACACTTTCAAGTGAAATTATATATTGACTTAGTTTTTTCCTTATTTAGATTAAAATTTTAATTTATTAAAATCTCAAGTTGAATCACTCATGTATTATATATATATGGAATCTGATGAATTTTTTTAAAAAAATTTTATAGAAAAGACGCATCATACTACACCTGGTGGAACGACACCGTTGCAGGGCTACTCTGATGCGTCTGTTCTATTAGGCTTCACTTAGTGGAATGGTGTCATTCCACTAATGTCTAATGCATCTGTTCCACAAGGAACAAATGCATCAGAGTAGTCCTCCCATCTTCTTCTTCCTCCATCCCGTCGACAGTTCCCACTTTTGTCCAAAAATTTTTTGTCATTTTTTTTCTATCAATCTTCTAGTTTCCTCTTTATCTTCATCTTCTTTTAAGTATTTAAGTTCATTTGGGTCCTACAATGTGTTTTACATGTTAGCCGTATGCAAGGTACGTAATATTTTTTTTTTTGTGGTTTATATGCTCTATTTCTATTCTCATTGTTTCTTAGTCTCAAAAGCTTGTGGTTCGTATTTGAGCACCTACATTTGGTTTTGTTGAAAAATTTGGCACCCTCTTGGTTAAGGTTAGTTTTTTTTTTTTCACTTTCACCATTAAAGTGCTGAAAATCAAGTTTATGAGATATTAGAGTTGATGGAATTGATAAATTTTGATGGATTTGTATGTTGATTGAATTGTGCATTGACGAAATTTTTGAGTTTTATTTTTTGTATTAGATATGTATATTGCCTTCATGGTGTTTGATAAAAATCCTCTATGAAAATCTAAATAAAAGTAGTTAATATTAAAAATAGAGATATTGTCTTTTATGGTATTTGATAAAAAAAAACCTAAATAAAATTAATATATGGATTGTTATAAAATATGAAAATTTTATGCCTTCAAGGTATTTGATGAAATACTTAAATGAACAAAGCAAAATTATTTGATAGACTAAGTAAAATTTTATTAAGTATAAAAATTTGATTTTTGAAGTTGAAGTGAATAATTTTGACAAAAAGAAACTTGAAGAAAAAATAGTTAACAAAATTAATTTTAATTAAAAATAATTAAGATGTAATCAAAATGTGGTTAGCTAATTTTATGCCTTCAAGGTATTTGATGAAATACATAAATGAATAAAGTAAAATTAATTGATAGACTAAGTAAAATTTTATTAAGTATGAAAATTTGATTTTTAAATTTGAAATGAATGATTTTGATAAAAAGAAATTTAAAGAAAAAATAGAGAAATTATTTTGATAATTAAGTTGTTGGAAGAAGCCTATAATGGCATGTGATAAATTTGTAATGTATTTGAAGTGTAAAATTTGAGGCTTTTGCATGTTCTTTTACTATAGGGGTATGCAAATTTTTGTAATTATATTTAAAAAAACGAATCAGATAAGTCTGTTATAAACAAGAACAGACGCATTTGAGTCGTCATTCAGGTGCATCTTATTCTTATATGTCTATTTTAAATAGACACATCTGACATGAAAAAACATACATAAAAGACCATTTTATATACTACTATTATAAAACGTGGGACTAAGGCCGCTAATTTACTGTGCAAATTATATTATAGACTTAGGTTTATAGAGCATTATGGACCAATAATCCATAACATGTGTAATAGGTAGTACTAATTTTATAAATAAAATAAATTTACACTACTACCAAACATAGGGTGTCAATTTCAAAAAATATCCATTATCCAAGAAAAATTCATTATTTTACTGAAAAAAGTTTATTAGTTTATTGAGAAAGATTTATTACGAATAAAGTAAATATTCACTAGTTTATTATTATAAAAATTAAAGAAAATAATATAATTTTTATTAAATTAAATACACAATTTAATATATTTATATCTACATATTAAAATAAAAAAATAGAATATCTATTAAATTAAATATACAAATAAATGAAATGAACCTTTACTGATAAACTAATGAATTTTTTACTAATACACTAATGAACCTATATTAATAAACTAATGAATTTTTAATTTATTCCTAATGAATTTAGGATTTTATAACAAATGAATATATTTTGATAAAGTAATGAATTTTTACTTTATTGTTAACGAACTTTTTATTTTATTACTAATGAACTTACAATTTATAATAAATGAACCTACGATTTATAAGATATAATTTACTGATAATGAACTTACAGTTTGCAAGAAATGAACTTTTATTAATAAACAAATGAAGTTTTATTTTATTCATAATGAACCTACATTTTTATAACAAATGAACATTTCTCAATAAATTAATGAACATACAAACATATTTATAAAATTATTATTGTGTATTTAATTGCTATGTAAATTTATTTTATTTACAAAATTGTTACTATCATATATATGTGTAAGAGATTTTTGATCCATAATGTTACATTGATCGAGTCCATGATATAGCAATCTAATTTATTAAAATTAGGCCTCCAAAATCGAAAAAGAAATTAAGTAGCCTAACGCTGCCAGTTTTCAACGGGTTTTTTTTTTAGCCGGATATCCCTAAATTCGAACAAATTAGTAAGAAATTTTAGATATATTTATCACATCATCCAAACTCATTTTTCACATACTAATTCAACTGTATAATAATATGTATATTGTATTCCCGTACATCTGATTGAATTAGTTTATAAATAACGTAATTAATTAAAGACATAATTTATCTAAAAATTTCTTAATTTCTCTAATTTTACACAAAGTGACATTGAAATTTATCTGTCACTTGTATGGAAGGTCATTCCCTTGATCTTCTTAAGCTTACGTGTGTGCTCGGCTTCTAACTATTGATTCTTTTTATTTTTCTATCAGTTATTATTTTTCTCATCATAGATCCAATTCTAAATCAATTTTTTTATTATAACGTCAGATTGGAAGTGTACAACCATTCAAACTTTTATTCTTAGGCCACAGATTCTTTGAGTTTTGACCTGACACCCAAATAAAAAGAAAAAAAAGAAAAAAAAAATGAAAGCACAAGAATATTGACTCGAAAGTAGGCATGATCAGCGATTGAATTTCTTCTGTTTTAGTTGAAGGCATTAGGATTGGCGGAATAATAGGCTTCAACGGCCTTGAAGAGGACCAAAGCCTTCTCAGCACCAGCCTTGATTTTGTCTTCATCAAGTTGAGAGTCGCCCTTGGGATAATACTTGCCTGTGTTCTTCACAACGGAACCTCCATCACCAGAAGCCTCGATTTTGATCTCAATAGTAATTTTTTTCTAATTTATCAGTAGGTGGGTCTGATTCAATAATACTGTAACTGTAGCTGAAGTTGTCTTTGTCTATTGCTTCAACTTTGGACTTAATTGACTTGAAATCACTACCTGCATTGTAAGTTAATAATTACTTTCTCCAATTCATTAATTAAACTTAATTATGAAATTAATTAGTAATATGATATGAAATCTAACCTTCACCGCCAAAGGTGGTCTTCTTGATGGTTCCAGGGCCTCCATTTCCTTCAACAACCTCTACACTGATCTGAGGAGTAATCTTTGGCAAATATTTTTCGTTTTCGAGGGCGAAAACCTTGAACAAGGTTGCTTGGGGGACTGCAACGGTGATTTCCTTCTCCAAAGTCAAGGCAGCCATGATCACGAATAGCCTTTAATCTGAAAGAAAAAGTTGACAAGGAGATGAATGGATTAACAAGAAAGAAGCTTTGTGTAAGTTCTTGGGTGGGAAAATGCAAAGCCTGAAGTCAGATATTTATAGATGAGAAATGCTACTTGCTTGAACCGATCGAGTCTATCAATAAATTGTTTGCTTGCTCCATGTGTAAGTTGCAGATCTTGAGGGATATGACTTTAGCCAGAAAAGAAAAGCAAGGCTGTATTAATTAGGAGCAGATATAATAATTTCCCAATATTAATAAAATAATATAAAAAGTTGTTATAACTATGGTTGTAAAAACCGGACCGGCCTGGCCGGTTCAACTGGAAAAACCGGAAACCGGCCCTTAGGCCGGGCGGTTTTTACTCCCAAAACCAGGATAGAAACAACCCGGTGAGAAAACCGGTGACCCGGCCGGTTCAACCGGGAAAACCGGTGACCCGGTCGGTTCAACCGGTTTTTCTTTATTTTTTTAATTTTTTGCAAAAAAAAATTTAATTATTAAATTTGGTCCAATCTAGCCAATTCAACTAAAAAATTGACTTTAAAATTAAATGAATTAACTATAAACTAATCAAATTGGTCAAAATAAATATGTTTTTAAACAATTAACTCACCCTTATTTATAAGATGATATGTTATCTTCATTCTTACTTTTTTTTTTAAATGAGATTGTTCACTCATTTTTACATTTTCTTTTTCTTTTTTATATTACTTTTCTTTTTTATATTACTTTTCTTTTACAATTTAAAAATTTTGGCTGATTGTATTTTGAAGTTATAAATTACATTTACATTTAATAATTAATTAAATATTTAGTTCTACAAATATATGAAATATGATTTTTAAAAAAAAT
>CATIWF010019271.1:0-17623 GCA_949630135.1 Balakata baccata | reverse complement strand
AGTAATTTATAATTTTAGCCATTAAATGTTTAAAATATGATTTTAATGAAGTTTTGATTTAAATGAGTTATTATGATAAAAAGTTTGAAATATTATGGAAATATATATTTGACGAGAATTTGATATTTTAGCTCATATATTAGCCTAGACGATAGTTTAGGGAGTTATTGACATGTTAATAGGGTTATTGGCCCGGTGGGTTTCCTGTGGTCGTATGATACATATATTCGGTCCGGTGGGTTTCCTGGGACCGTGTGATAAAATTTATTCACATATTTTCTCTGATCCGGTGGGTTTCCTGGGATCATGAAATGATATGTACCCCTCGTTTCCCTGTGATTAGTTTATGATGATGATTTAGTATATGAGCATAACAAGAGATTTTTATGAATTTATGATATTGATGAAAAATTTTATATTTGATATTTTTTATAAATGACTGCTATTATAAATTACTGTACCACTGAGTTGTATAACTTAGCGCGGGAGTTTGTTTTTCTCTCGCGCAGGTTTAGAGTGAAGATAAAGCGACAAGCATTGTAGATACAAAGTCGCTGATAGTGGACCCCACAATATGGAGCCAAACAGTAGCAGCAGCCATTCCTAGCAGGTTGGCTTTTGTTTTGTATTTTATTATTATGGTATTAGTGTTGTAAAAAAAAAAATTAAATACTCATATACAAGGGAATATAGACAGAGAGCGAATTTAAAACTATATATTCTTGTTTTATATTTTATTCTACTAAAAGAAAAATGTTATATTATTTACAAATGTTTTGATATTTGGTTTTGTAAACCGTAACACTACTTATCAGTCTGGTATACGATGGTGTATACGGAAGGATAAGGGGTGTTACAAAACCACTATACAAGGGAGTACTACTACATGCTTCCTATCCGCTTATTCCTTTTTAACCTTTACCAATTAACATATCACATTACCATACATCAGTTCAATCATAACATATATAACCATAGAAATAAATATCATGTATCCATATTCACATAATAAACCAAAATCATAAAATCTGCAAACTAAGGCCAAACACGCCTAAAACAAAACTGTTGAACCTTGAGGGGTATTCCATTGATATGACAAAATTATCATTGACATATGTATAAAGAATCCATATGATAATCTCATAGACTTAAGGTACTCAAAATTATTTTGGATACTATCATGTACTTTGACTCAATTCCTTGTTGTCTTAAGAGAGGTCGCTCATAAAGTGGTGATTGGGTATAACTTGAGGTATTCAAATGTAATTGGGCAGCCAATAGAGGATTCACTGCTCCTATTAGAAGGAGAGTATACCCACGACCTCTAGTGGATAGCATTACTTGAGAAACTCTGGCCAAAGTAGGATTGTATTGAAGAAGGTTTCGAAGACATATCTTTAAGAGTAATTAGCCTCAATGATAAGTTCTAACATCACTTAGACTATATGTAATGTATTCAGTCTAGTGAGAGCTAACACTTAGACCATGCTTTGAACCGAGTGGGGTATAGTGAGGGTGAAAGGACAAATTGCAAGGATATTATCCATGAAAAGGTTTACAGTCAAACCACTGACTTTCCAATCAATTAGGATTCATGATGTGTTGCTAGATATTGCTCATGACTTACTCAAGATCAAGTATTGATCTAAGCAGCCAATATAATTGGGAACCTAATGGATCACACGTATTGAAAGTGAGCAGAGGAAGTAAAATGGTCTTTTGGATTGAATCTAAGACAGAGAGAAAAACCAAGTCCAACCTCTGTCCCAGTAGGGAATGTCATTTTCCCGAGCAGGATATGTGTCGCGATCGTGAATAGCCCATCTACAAGCACGCTTCTATCAGGAGTAGGAAAGTCCGGCTCTAGATCCGAAAAACACACTAGATTATATTTACACAAAGTTTCAATTGGGACATTGAATGTCACGATTGAGAACCGCCTGATTTTTGGCATATTCCAAGTAGGAAATATGCTTCTCGAACGAGAAAGGTGTCAGACTCGGAAACTTAATTTGATAAGGACTCTTTGAACGTGAGCTACGAATCCTAATTGTTCATAGGACTATAAATAGTCATTTTTTGAGAATAGAAGGTGGCTGCAACTCTAGAGAACAGAAGAGTTCTTTCTTCCTTTTCTCTCAAAGGTTATTATCTCTTTCTAGCACATCATCTTATAGCCTTCAAGTTTTTGTCTTCAAACCTTCGCGTGCATTTCTTTTAAAGGTAATCCAAAAGAAGATTATTATGGTTTATGACAACCCAGTAAAACGTTTTGAAGATTGGAATTCTCTATTATCAAAGGTAATCTTCTTCAAACTTTTTATTAAGGTTAATTAATCATAGCTATATAGGGCGACCCTCGTGTTCGGGTTAAAAATTTTATTTCCGCTGCTTCTAATATATATAATGTGTCAAGCATGTAACCCAACAATCTATACATGAGATTAAGATAACTATATGAGATAAATATATGTTGTAAGTATAGATTAAATGCATACCTATTTTGTCATGAACTATATGCTAGAATTATTATGCTTATAGGTACTAATAAACTTTTAGTAGCTTAGTGTATAACTTTTTTCTATATGCAAGTCTTGGGTCTCTAAAGGAGGTGGACATGTGAGGAGCCCTAGGATCTGTCATAGCATAGTATTTGGACCTTTGGGTTTGTCTTCATGCATCTTTAGACATTCTTTATTCATTACTCGTTCGTGGGTAGTTTTGGATTGTAATAAAAGATTAAATTGGTTTGTTCCTTTATTGATTATAGATTCATTTGAACGTTTGTCATAAGTGGGCGTATTGAGCCCAAGGCTGACTTTTATTCAGTTTATTATCTGGGATCCTCATGGATCAAACATGGTTATGAGTTACAGAGATGTTACATTCTAGATTAATTATGTGTTGAGACACAGGTTTATATGATGTGATATGACAAAACATAAGTTATAATATATTAGTAATAGGGCCAAGATAATATGAAATTTTTTTTAATAAGTCACAAGATTTGAGGATTAACATGTAATAATTGAGTAGTACTTTCATGTGTAATAGAAATTAGTCTACTATATGAGAGGGTGTCACAAATAACTTCCAATTTAATTGATCGGAAATTTGAATTGAAAGCTGATGTGGCGCCAAAACTTCACCAAAAATTTGAATATATTCTCCCCTTTTCAGAAATCATGATTCATTATGGCTATTGTCATTGAATTTTTCCTAATAATACTAAATCTAAAACTGATTTCTCTTGCAGATACTAATACTTTATTTTATGGTAAAATTAGATTTTTTGTTGCATATTTATCAAATTTAGTTTCTAAGTTATTTAAGTGAAAGAAAAATAAAATTTATTTTTTTAAAAGAAAAAATTTAGTAAATTTACAATAAATGAAGCAAAGTTCATTCACTAAACATAAGGAAACATGTCATCTAAGTGGCATCTTATGTGGCGTGTGCTTTATAACGTGATAAAATCTGTTTGCCATACCATACATTAGGTTAGTATTTCGACAGCTAATTCAACAAAAATGGCCGGAAATTATTTTGATATAATTAATTTCAAAGTTAATGTTGTTGGAAAAGTAATAGAAAATTCCAACTCCCCACTTGAGAACCGAAGTTAATTACTCATAAAGCGCTTAAACATATTACTTCCATAATATACTATTATTTCTTTTAATGATATAATATTATTAATTATTATATAGATATATATTATACAAATTTTACCAAAAAAAGGAAAATGGAAAAAAAAAAAAAGGAAGAAAATCAAGAACTGACAGGAGAAACTGCCGGTGATAAATAAACCTGACTCTGTATCACAGTTTTGCCAATCTTGAAACCGGGAACCACCGTGAAACCCACCCGGAGATCGGCTTCGACACCGTCAGTTTCTAATAAAGATTGATGGGTTACACTCTCCATGTAGACTTCAGAGAATCTCGAATTCTTGCTCACCTGAAAAACGCTAACATCTTTACCAAATGAGAAGCCCAAAAGGTTCAAACACCAAACTTGCCTCGCCATCTCAACAAAAGCATTAAAGAACGGAGAATCCGGCAACCCACCGGAGTTAACAAGCTTCCTCTGGTTCAAATTGCCGAACAGAGAGCATTCCATTTTTACATGAACAAGCTGCAGATACTTAGTTCTTGTGAATCTTGCAAAAGAAGAGGTTGGATTTTGAGTCAAGTAGAGTTTTGTGTGTATGGATTTTAGGTTCTTGAACTTAATGAAGTAATTTTCGCCACTGTAATGGCGATCCATAGCAGGTGGAGATTCATTTGGGATCATAAAATTTGGATAATTGAAACCTTCGAACATAGTTTTACTCACAAAAGATTCAAACACGAAGCAATAGTGGGCTGGCTTTGCATATATAGATTCAGATTCTATAGCATTAGCAGCCGCTGCAATATTCCAGTGGGCAGCCTCCATTTCTTGAACCATTAACTTAACAAAACTCCTCATGGATCTCAAAGCAAAGTGGAGAAATTGAACAAAATGGGTTGGGTTCAAGATTGAGAATCGAATATTATCAAACAGTGATAATGGTCCACTCGCATTTAGTTTGTTTTCTAGAGATTTATTATAAGCAATGGACTCATCAAGTTTCTTCTTGAGCGAATTAATGTCTGAATCTTTGATCTCAGCTTCCCCTTGCAGTTTCTTGATGGTGATCTCATAAGTCTTCATTAAACCCTGTTGCTCCTGAATTTCTGCAAGCATAATGGTGACCTGTGGGGAGAAATGGTCAAGATCATTCTTGAAGAAGCTTCGTTTAAGTTCTGAAAGTTGCTTCAGCTCTTCAACAACAGCTTGATCTGCGGCCTGAATGGCATCGCTAGAGTAAGGATTCTGAGCCATTTGAAGCTCAGCATAAGCTGCTTTAATAGTGGTTATACCTGCAAAAAGCTTGGCCACTAACGCATCCAATAATGCTTTCTTCTTGGCTTTAGCAGTATCTTTGTGTTTATGATCAGTGGAATTTTTTATATGGGTTTTGTATATTGAAGTAGGATCATCTTGATCATCAAATTTGTTGTGGGAATTGAGCATGCAAATCCCAATTCCATTATTTGAAGCAATTTTTGTTGCCGTCTTGAGATTGATTACTTTTTGGAAAGTTCTTGCAATCTTGCTCTTGTTGCTGTGTATTGATCTGCATTTGATTGTCTCCATTTTTTAGAAGATGGGTTTGATTTTGGGCATATGGAAAAACAAAAAATTTATAATTTCAGAGATTTTGGGTAAGAGAGGTTTTAAGAAAGATTATATTTTGAGGTAGAAAGTGACTGTTTTTGTGGCAAGAAAGAAGCAGACACAAACTTTGACTAGATAGCAGATTGGAGCCGGAGATGTTGGTGCGTTAAAGAATTAATATCAATTGTACCCAAAAAAAAAAAAAAAAAATTGATATCAAAATTATAGAAAAAATATATAAATTTATATAAAAAACTACTTCAAAAGTTGAGGTGTGATTAATTAGAAATTTTAAATTTTAATCCTAACTACATAATATTTTTAAAATATAGATGAGAATATTTTATTTTTTTAATAAATTTATTCGACGTAAATCCAAAGAAAAAAAAGGGTTAGATTTAAAGCGCGGGAGAAAAGAAGGGGAGAAGATTTTTTATTCTTTGATTTTTTGAACTCCTATCTTTTTCGTCCATTTCTTTCTTGTTGACGGTGGAATAAACAAATTCCAAATAATAATGGGCCATAGAAATTTCATTGTTTTTGTTCTCATGGGATGTGTAGGATTCTATGTATGTATATTAATATAATCAACAATTTTATAAAATTGAGAATGTAATATTTGAAATCACTTTTCTTCAAGTGAAATATTTCTATTCATTATCGCTTTTCCAATATAATTAAATACATATGAGATTATAAATTTTTTTTTATGAAAATATATTGTTTATAATTAAATACATATAAGAATGCTAAACTATAAATACTTATGTCTCTTAATGAATCTAGAGCAGGATGATGTATTAACTTATGATAGACTCATAAAATAAAAAATAAATAAAATTGGAAATTATATTAATAGTCTAGATTTTCTATATTATTCATGTATCATGGCGGAATACTTAAATAGTAATTTGAACAATTTAAAAATAGAAAATTCAGTCAAAATGCAGAGAGTATTTATATTTTTTAATAAAAAAATCTTACTTGTCATACTTATATCATTAAATTAAAGCTCCCTAAGTGTAATCATATTTTGATATTACTTGAGATTTACTAAAATTTGGTAATATTTTCTTTTGTGAAAATTATTATTTACTTTATGAAATTTATCTATTATATTAGTGTCTTCTTTAGCTTTAAAATTTATACAACCATCTTTTTTATTATATTTTATTAATACATTTTTCTATTAGATTAAAATAGTAAGATTACGATGAAACACCAAAAATAATATTATTTATTTTATAAAATTCAAACTATTATATTAACATCTAATAAATAAAATAAAATATTTATTTTCTAATTAACTGTAAATATTTTAAAATTTACCGAATAAAACAAAACAGAAAAACCAACCTCAAATCTTACAATATAAATAATAATTTTTTGCATTTTTTTTAAAAGAATTTCTTATAATTTATACTATTATGTTTATATGAGGGTCCCACCAAGTGATTGATTTCCACCATCTAATCTAATATTGGACCCCACTGGCTGTTCAGGTCCTCAATTGGATAAATAGCCCAATAGGTGCTGTTTGAATATTTGACTACATGATGTATAAATTTTAATATATTAATAGAATATATAATAAAAACGAAGTATTTCCTTACAATTTTTTGGGGTTAACAACAAATTATTGGGCAATATGACAAATCTGTACGTTATTGAGTATTGAGAAGAGGCCCTATTGGGTTGAATATTTTAGGATACTTTTATTTTCTATTTTTTGATATATTTTTTATTTTTATAATATTTTTTAAGTTGAGAATTAGTGAGTTGAATGATAAAATGTTTGATTATGTTTAATTAAATTTAGAGTGTGACTAATTTTTTTTATATAATTTAAAGACTAATTTTTTAAATTAATCTTTATTTATGCAAATCCCACAAATAGAAATGTGTTATTTGAGTGATGAAAAAGATAAAAATGAAAATTAATTTAAAGGAAGTTTATGATAGAAAAATATATTAAATGAGCATCAGGCAAATAATTCAATAATGAAAAAAAAAATAAGGGAAAAATATTTACAAACATTATATAGGTGGGTGGGACAGCTTGACAGAACGTTGTGATCCTAAGCATCACAGTCAAAAGTAGCTTACCAAGATATTTCGAATCTAGGGTGGGCCAGTGACAGCAGCGTCATCAAGTGAATCTGCTGGTAAGGATTGAGCTGTGACGCAAATTGGTCACTTGTTACTGTTACTCTAAGCATGATGTAGATGGCATATTCCTTCATCCAAGTTCCTGGTAAGGAATTAGGATGTTCTCTGGCTTTTTGGGTTAACTATTCTTCTCCCTTTTAAATTGTAAATTTCGTGCCTTCACTTTTAGATATTTTCTGCTCACATTTCTTATTCCAAATAATTACGAATTTGAGCGTTAGAAAATAATTACAGAATTGAGTAGATTTTGGAATAGTACAAGTTTGATATAATAGTTTCAACTATATACCCTGAAATTTAAATATAAGATTAATTACAAATATTTTTTTTTAAATTTCACATATCTCACCCCTTCTTTTTCAAATTCAATGACAGTCATACTGTTTTTTAATGTCTGGAAGAATGATCGAGAAAGAGATTTAAATTTGTACATCTCGAATTCAAAATATGAATAAACTAGTATATGACTCTTTCAATTTAATCATGAGTACATGGTTATTTTAAAACTTTTAGAAAAGTGATTCACTGGCCTTCCAAATTCTAATAAATACACTTTGAATTAATTGAATTAATTTTCAGAATTCCAAAAATCTTCTAACCCACTAGGCTTTTTACAGCAGCCTTCTTCAAGCTTTCATATTTAATTAAGGTAATTAAAAATTAAGAAAGCAATGAAAGGTTAATATTGTTTTTGAACTTCATTAACAATTATATTGTTGAGAGGAAAATTCCATGAGAGTTCGTTCAGTCTGCAGCTGGCAAGTCGCAACTACAGAGTGTTTGCAGACATGAAATGAAAGTATGATTTCTTGGAACTTTCTGGAAGGCCTAATCAGCAAGAAATCTTTAAATTAATGCAACAGGCATTTTTAGTGAAAAATATTTAATTAAAAAAACAAATAAAATAATGAAAGAAGCTGCAAATTAATTAATATTTATGAATTGTCTGCCCATTAATGAATGAGTAAAAACATGTACAGCTAAATGCAATAAGAATGCCATTCATATGTAATATCCTCCAGCTTTCTCGTGAAAATTATTAGCATTCTTAAGAAAATATTATAAAGAGATTTAAATATTTCTATCTAATAGATACTTACTTCTTTCCATTTTATCTATAGAATAATAAAATAGAATTTATTTCACTTTATTAATGAAAATTTTCTCTATTAATTATTTTTAATTTTTCTAAAAAAGGATAATATAGTTATTTTATACATATAATATACATATTAAATAACATTTTTAATCTTTGTAATAAATTTTAAATGACAGATAGAATAAAATGAAGAGAGTATTTTATATAATTAATTATTTGTATTTGTCATCTATTAATATTTAAACACTCGTGATTTTTTAATATTTAAACTTGTATATTGACGTGTAATAAAATTTCACTTGTCCACTCATGTTAATACTTGTATTTTTCTTTTATGTATTAGCTGTTCTCTTTGTTTCTTTGTAATCCTGTTTTGTTTTCTGTTTCTCTTGAAGCTATGGCTTTTCTTATTGGGATTTTTGCTTAGTTTTAAAGATGAGTTGTTCAAAGATTAAGGTGGTTTTTTTCATCTAATATTCTTCAATAAAAGGATAAATATGCTTATAAAAATTTGAATTCCACCATTCCTATGAATATATAATTGATAATAAAAGAAACAAATCAAAAAATGAGTAAAAGAATCAAATAACAAATTAGTCCTAATAATAATAATAACAACAACCTTATAATGCAAATGTCCAATGATTAAAAACCTACATGTATTGATAAAGGAAACATGCAAGATTGCAAATAAAAATATTAAAACTTTAATTTATAAGAGATGCATGCATAAATTTTATTTTAGGGAGTGAAAGGACGGAAGAAAATGGTGAAGAAAGGACATGGCGGAAAGAAAGAGGTGACGAAATAATGTTTTCAAATGCGGGACACACACAAACCAACCATGTGTCAAGATGCAAAAGTTCTTACGTAAAACGACAAGATAAGCATGTTAAGATTAAATTAAACATAATTTTGCTTATATATATATATATATATATGTGAAAGATTAAATTAAACATTCAAGAGGTTCTAAATGTTTGAATCCATCTACACTATGATATCAAATAGAGACTAGCCAATAGCATAAAGGTCTTAACTGTTGGCAGATGATTATTGATATAAACAGCATTATTGATATAATTAGCAGCGAACGCATAATTTACAATGAGTAAGAACTAATAATAAAATTAAATAATATTTATTTTAATATAAAAAATGAAAAAATAAAAAACAACAATGATTTAGATAAAATTATATTTCATTACAATAATCCTTTTAGATATGCCATATTTTGAAACCTTTAAATGATATCTTCAATATCAATGAAATTTAATGTCTTTCTCAATATATGTGACCAAATAATCATTCATCAATTCATCTCTAAGTCTATTGCGTAATGAATTCTTGACAATTTTCATTGCATAAAAAACTCTTTTTACTGTTGTTATGGCTACAGGCAAGGCCAAAGCTAATTTCACCAGTAAATATACTAATGGATACATAAGATACTTTTTTATTTGAACCAATTTCTTGGAGAGCTCATTTATACTTGTAAGGTTAGAAAATTAATTATTTGATTGCACATCCATAATATAACAATCAAGTTGATGCCGAAGTATCATTAACTCTACTACTAAAAAGTCATTTGGATAAAATTCAGCAAACTTGATCAACTTTCTCTTATCAAATGATGTGAATGAATCACTTGGATCAAGATACGACATGCACAACAACAACTCAGTATTAACCTCATGAAAATAATTGTTTTAACTCTTGAAGTTGCATATCTATCACTATATAAAAAATTCAACACGATAAAAATGAAGATTGCTAGCTTCCTCAATGTTTCAATGGGATCTTCCTTGAACTACATACAAGTCCTCTATATTTGGAATAGTGAGATTACCCTTGATGCAAAAAGAAGTTACTTCCTCCAACAATGGTTCCCATCCTTCCTCTCTCATTTGTTGAAGCAACTGCTTAGTAATCTTTACAAGATTCATAGCATTGATAGTATCTTGGTCCTTTCTTTGTAATACTTGTGACAAGTTACCTGAAACGCCCAAAATATTTTTCATCAAAAATAAGCAGAATATGAATTCAAAACATTGAAGAAGTTCTATAATATAATCTGCTTGAGCTCTTTGCTTTGGTATTTTTGATTCATTTCTAATAGCCATTAAGCACTTTAATTGTTGAATCGAATAAACAAATCAAACTCATTAATGTTCTATTGTGAGAATCTCAACATGTTGCTCCAGCTCGATTTAGTGATACTTCTTAATTCAATCCCCTCCCAGTCAAAACTTCACCATCACGAATTCCTTTAATAACTTTTTCAAATTTTTTTCTTGAAGCATGTCTTTATGTTTGCATGAGGCACCGATAACATTTGTTACCAATGTAACTATATCAAAAAACTTACTAACTTTTTTATGACTCTCAACAACAGATACAAGTGCCAATTAAAGTTGATGAGCAAAACAATGAACGTAATATGGAGATGGATTTTCCAGGATTATCAAACTTTTAAGACCAATGAATTTCCCTTGCATATTGCTAGCTCTATCATAACCTTGCCCTCGTAAACTTGAAATACTTAAACCATGTTTAGAAAAAAGAGCATTAATATTTGTTTTCAATAACAAAGCAGTAGCATCACTAACATATATGATGCTAAGAAAACACTCAACAACACACCCTCTTTCATCCATAAAACATAATGCAACTACCATTTGTTCTTTCAAAGATATATCATGAGCTTCATCAACTAAGATAGAAAAAATTTCATCACTAACCTCTTTAATGATTGTATATATTGAAAGACTTGTATTCTCTTTGAAATACATAGAAAATTATTTTTTCCTCTCCATTGGCTTATTTACATGGAATCAGAGCCTAACTCATTCAATATGGCCTATCAAATTACATCCATTACCACCAACAACACAGTCTTAACCTCTGTAGCCACAACCAATTACAACTTTTCTATAAAACTTTCTCCAAAAAATTATCTTGCATGGAAGACACAATTTCTTCCACTCCTTAACTATCATAATATGAACTCTTTGATCAATGGATCACCTGAACCTAAAACAACCATTCCTTCAACTGAAAAAAATGAATATGTCCCTAATACTGAATACTCTCAATGGATCAACTCCTTCTCTCATAGATCTTGTCCTCTTTATCTGAAGAGGTTTACTCATATATTATTGGATGCAATATCTCCTTTACAAAATGGCAAGCACTGGAAAGTGGTTTTGGTTCTTTGTCTCAGAATCGTCAACTCCAATTGTATATTGAACGTCAAGAACTCAAAAAGAACGATATATCAGTTGCTCAATTTCTTCAAAAGGCAAAAACTCTTGCTGACGAGTTGGCTACATCTAGAAGACTAATTTCCTACCGAATTTAATGCAGTTATTTTTCGTAATATTGGTATTGAGTTCTATCCTATTGTTTCTACTTTAAACCTTCAAACTGATAAAGTATCATTTTCAGAATTATACAGTCAACTTGTGTCACATGAAATATTGTTGCAAATTTATCAATCATTACCAATAGCCATGGCAAATCTCATAATTCGGCCACTTTCAAATGCTTCAAAGCCAAATCAAGCACCTGGTTTTCAAGCACCAAATCCTAATTATCAAAGCCAAAACAACAAGCAGTGCAAGTGCCAAATTTGTGGCTACCACAGCCACACAGCAAACTGTTGTAAGAAAAGATATGGTCCATGCCAAAATAGTAACTATCAACCTCAAGCTAATTATACTTGGCAAAATCCAACACCATTGCCAGTACAACATGGTAATCAATAACCTTATTTTAACTCTTCAAATTTGACCTTCCTTCAACAATATCCACCTTGGATTCCTAACACAGGTGCTACCCATCACATGACTCCAAATCTTTATCAACTTACTGCTCCTCAAACATATCATGGTAGTGATCAAGTTACTATTGGCAATGGACAATCAATGCCTATATCTTGCACTAGTATGGCTCTTTGCCCTTCTCTGAAAAATACTAACTTGATGTTAAATAATGTTCTTCATGTTCCTTCACTTACTAAACTTTTATTATCTGTTCAATAATTTGCTAAAGATAACCAATGTTTCTTTGAATTTCATCCATTTCATTTTTTGTCAAGAACCAAAAGAGCAAAGAAATCCTATTACAAGGCAAGAGTAATTCAGGCCTCTGTGAATTTTCATCTCCTCGCCCGAAAGTTTTTTTTAAATTTTGTCTTTTGAACAATGGCATAATAGGTTAGGACACCCACATGTTCAAACCGTTTCCAAAATAATTAGAGAAAATAAATTGCCAATTTCGAATTCATCTAGTAATTTTTTTTTTAGTATTATAAGTTAGGAAAAATGGCAAAATTGCCTTTTGCATCCATAGAACATAAAATTTGTAATCCTTTTGATATAACACATTTGGATGTTTGGGGACCATCTCCTGTGCTTAATAATCTCGAATTTAAATACTGTGTTATTTGTTGATGATTTCACACGTTACACTTGGTTCTTTCCATTACATAATAAAAGTGAGGTTTTCTAAATGTTTAAAAATTTTGAATCTTTTGTTGATTTACAATTTCATTCCAAAATCAAGGCCTTTCATTCCGATTGGGGTGGAGAATTCCAAAAATTGCATCTTTATTTTAAATCCAAAGGCATTGTTCATCAAATCTTATATCCTTACACATATGAGCAAAATAGTCTCTCTGAAAGAAAAGTTCGACACATAGTCGATACCAGCCTCACTTTCTTAGCTCATGTAATAGTTCCTTTAAAATTCTAGCCATATGCATTTTCTCATGTTATTCCCACTATAAAAAAATATGCCTAATGCAAGTGTGCGAAATCAAGTCCCTTATAACCTTTTGTATGGTCACAAACCGAATTAGTTGGATCCAAAAATTTTTGGTTGTGCTATCTTTCCTTACATGCGTCCATTTAAGGATGATAAATTTTTTTCCTTAGCAAAAGATGTGTTTTTTTGGTCGTTCTCTAAATCATTGTGGCTTTTTTTGTTTAGATATTGATACATCCAAAGTATATATTGTGAGGCATGTGCATTTTAATGAACATAATTTTTCTTTTAAAGATTATTGCCCTCCATCTCTTTCAAATGATTGTTTGCAGGAAAATTCAGGGCTTACAATACGGGTCCCAATAACTCAATCATTGCAATTGGGTTTCCCACTTACCACCACTTCTTATTCATTCTCTTTACCAACAAACTCACTACCTAGTCCTTCCAATTCCATGTCCCTACCTCATGTAAATATCAGACCTACGTTTCCCACTGTTCCACTACCAAACAACTCATCATTTCTCACCGTCTCCACATTATCATCCTCCACCGCTTCAGATCAGAACTTTCGTCTTATAATGGACCTCTCAGCCTATCCTATCCAAACCTCTTTTCTTGCAGACAACTCTACCTGATCCTATCCCATGGCACTCAGACCTTCTACCTTAGCAAAACAACATGCTTATCTCTCCACCTCTAAACACGTTACCATAAACTTTTTGGGACATGAACCTACAACATTTCATCAAGCTAGCAAATACAGTGAATGGAAAAAAAGCCATGATCGACGAGATACATGCTTTACAATCCAATAAAACTTAGGATTTGGTGCCTAAACCTTTGAATGCTAATGTTGTTTCAAACAAGTGGATTTATAGGATTAAGCGATGATCCGATTAAACCATAGATCACTGCAAGACTCGATTGGTTACAAAGGGCTTCACTCAACAAGAGGGAGTTGATTATATAGAAACTTTTAGTCCAGTTGTGAAAGCCACCACAATTCGGACTGTCATAGCACTTACCACTCTACACAATTGGCCTATTAAACAAATTGATATATTAAATGCCTTTTTGCATGGTTATTTGCACGAAACAATTTACATGAGCTAACTAATTGGGTTTGAAGATCACTGCTGGCCTGATCATGTATGCACATTAAACCATTCATTATATGGTTTAAAGCAAGCCCCTAGGGCCTTGTTCTCTCTCCTTGGAGCCTTTTTGTATTAATAAAAAAATTTTTCTTCTAAAGCTGATTCATCCCTCTTCATTTATAAAATCCATAATGATATTATCTATATTTTAGTCTACATGGATGATATTATTATCATGGGTTCTTCTTTGGCTATGGTCACTAACATTACTTCAGCTTTGCTAAAGGAATTTCCAGTGAAAAACCTCATTGATTTACATTATTTTCTAGGTTTGGAGGTGTATCGATCATAAGAAGGTCTCCTTCTTACACAATCAAAATATATCATAGACATAATTGAAAAAGCTGGCTTAAGTGAATCTAATACTTGTCTCAGTCCTATGGCTGTCACTCTATCTCTTTCCAAGCAAGTGGGTAAACCTATTGCTCATGATGTCCAATATCAGCAACTTATTGGAGCATTACAATATCTCATATTGACATGACCTAATATTGCATTTAGTATTAATAGACTATGTCAATATGTGCATGCTCCTATAGATTGTCATTGGAAAGCTTTAAAACGCCTCCTTCATTATCTTAAAGGTAACTATACTCCTGGCTTCTTTTCATCCATATCTTCCTTAGCACTTTATTGTTATGCAGATAGCGATTGGAGAGGTGATGTTAATGATTGTCGGTCTACTAGTGGCTTTGGTATAGTTCTTGGTTCAAGTTTAATTTCTTGGCAAGAAAAAAAGCAACCTACAATTGCAAGATCTTCAACAGAAAGTGAGTACAAGGCTATAGCCAATGCCACTTTGGAATTTCTATGGCTTAAATCCCTTCTTCATAAGCTAGGTTTTCCAATCTCTAAAGGCACACTCTACTATGATAATATGGGAGCAATCTACTTGACCTCCAATCTGGTTTTCCAAGCTCGAACCAAGCATATTGAGTTGGATTACCATTTTGTACAAGAACAAGTAGCTAACGGTACCTTAAATGTTCAAATTTTGTCCACAACTAACCAACTTTGGGATATATTCACTAAGCCCTTGTCCTCACCTCATTTCAGCATGCTTTAGGCCCAACTTCCACTTCAACCGGTCAAGGACTTGAAAGGGGGGTGTTACCAGATGATTATTGATACGAATAGAGAAAGATTTCATCTTTCCCTCAATCAGCTATTAAAGGAATCAAATCAGTTTTGATTATTTGTAATTGCACTAATTTTGTCATTATCTGTGGAGTAATTATAGGAACAAATTATAGGAGTTGATTACTTTAGTTTCTCATTATTTGTTTTCTATCTTGTATATATTGAAAGACTTATATTCTCTTTGAAATACATAGAAAATTATTTTTTCCTCTCCACTGGTTTATTTACATTAACCTCTTATAAATGGTTTTAGATTCGAGAATTCAATAGAACTAAAAAAGGAAAAAAATAGAGACCCAATCATAAATATTAAATAAAATTTAAAATTCAAACTTCAACTGTTGTTAGAAGAAAGGATTTTCCAAAACATAATGAGTATAATATTGAAAATGGACTTTAAACTGTCTATATTCCAAGTTATCCGATATTGCATGATTGATGATTTTGATATCACATTGAAAAAGAATCTTAATATAAATCATATAAGAAGAAATACATACACTATATTTAATATGACATCTCAATACATTACTCATGTTCAATAGAATCTCAAATTGGGAGTTTGAGGGATATAGAAATTAAAAGAGATTATAATTGTGGGACAACTAATTTCATATTGACTTAAGTTACTTTAAAACAATGGTAAAACCACAATTATCAAGCTTAATTAGACTCATCCAATTCTAATATGCATGATATCATAGCCATGAGATGACTAACCGTCGTATAATTACTGTTGGCTCTATCAGTAAAATTTGATATCCAAAAAATGGACCCAGATTAAAAATTGAGCAAATCTGTGGCTTAATAAAATTGAAAAAACCTGAGCAGATAAAATAAAATGGTGGGTTAAGTAAGTAATATTGGACTAAGGCTAGTTGCACTTGAAGGGAATGTTAAAGAAAATCTCACATCGGAAGTTTAAGTGAAAGAAGAATGGTCTATAATCGTGATACAACTAACTTCAAATTGACTTAAGTCATTTTAAAGTAATGATGAATTCACAATTATCAAACTCAGCTATCTAACTCCATTCAATTTTAATATCCCACATCCAAGTCTACATATTTAGAGCATAAGTTAATTTGCAGAAATGAACATTTGGGAGTTGCATAACAAGCTACTCAATATCAAAATTAGTTGTTTTAATACCTTGTTTAAAAGAGATCTTAAGCTTAATTAACTCACCCCACTGCCTTATGAGGAAGGGATTATTCAATTCATTATAGAGATCAATGAATATATAGAATCTTAACATAATATTATGTTTTTTCTAATCTAATTAAATTGATGGAATGTACATTATAAGTAAATAACAATTGCTATTAATAATTGTTTAATAAATAGATTTTGGGTCTAACTCATCCCAAAAGTTAGCTTAAAGGAGGATGGATGTTCAAGCCATATAAGGAGTATAAATATTTTTTAGTTAGCCGATGGAGGATATCCCAATACATTCCCTCACACCCAAGGCAGAACAAATGTGGAAAACTTAAATCGTGAATTTTGCTAGACTGGACATCTATCGGTAGTCTAATTGATGCCTCTAATACTATGTTGAATAAATGGATCTTAAGCTATCTCATCTCAAAAGCTGGCTCAAGAAAAGAGAGATGTTTAAGACATTGAAGTATATATATCTTTTAGTTAGTTTGTGAAATATCTAAAGCTAAAAAAATTATTTGTAACA
Source organism: Balakata baccata (assembly GCA_949630135.1). Lineage (NCBI taxonomy): Eukaryota > Viridiplantae > Streptophyta > Magnoliopsida > Malpighiales > Euphorbiaceae > Balakata > Balakata baccata. The sequence goes on along the minus strand of CATIWF010019271.1, from coordinate 393 downwards.
GATAAGTAAGATTAATTTATAAACCTACCTAGTTGGAAGTTCATGCTTATCTTCAAAATGGAGACATGGTTTGCTAGGAGTCCCACTTAATTTTCCTTTTTTTTTTTTTTTGAAGAAATTTATCATACTTACGTTAAGCAAACCTGACCATACGTAAATTGTTTAGTGGAAAAATACTCAATTTTAGGATTAAGGTGGACGAGCATTTGAGACCTCATAATTAAAATTTGCCATGTTTTATGGGCATGCATCAATTAAATTAGGGGAGTAATTGGGAGCTCCTTAACATCATATTGGCAGACAATAAGACATAAACAAAAGCTTATAATCGATGTAAATTCAAGGCATGCCCATCTCAATCCTAAGCCTTAAAAGCTGGCTTAATCATTGCAA
>CATIWF010019248.1:0-27338 GCA_949630135.1 Balakata baccata | reverse complement strand
AATTTTAAACAAAAAAGGCTGCAGTTGTCCAAAACATGAAAGAGTCATTAGGGTTTGAAGTTTCTATCAAACACACAAAGCGCAGCTAAATGGAGATGCGTCAAGTGCTAATCAAGGTGCATCAGGCGTGCGCCCCTTTGGAGGTGGCTCATCTGGCCTGTCCAAAGTGTTACGTCCCACATCGGATGGACCTGGGGGATGTCCTGGACATATAAGCGGATGCGCTGCACACCCCTTTGAGCGCGCTTTTGAGGGAGAGAGTAATGGCCCCGTGACAAGTGGTATCAGAGCCTGTCCCGGGTTTGCCCAGAGGTGGGCCCTCCGGTGGGCCACCCGTGACGAGGGTGTCACGGATTGGCCGTGGGAGCTGTTACGTCCCACATCGGATGGACCTGGGGGATGTCCTAGACATATAAGCGGGGGGATGTCCTAGACATATAAGCGGGTGCGCTGTACATTCCTTTGAGCGCGCTTTTGGAGGAGAGAATAATAGTCCCGTGACAAAAGGCATTGGGGGTTGCCAACGCCTCGTCAATGCACTTAGATGAGCATCCCTTGTGCCTTTGACAATTTTGATTTGCCCCCTTGTATTTATCCTTTTTTGTCATTTAATCTTCTAAAATGTTTTTTTTAGTATACCCTTTGAATTCACTTTTTGGTTCACATTACTTTTTGGTTCACATTGTCTTTTTGTATTTTAGAAAGATATAACATTCCTCTTTTCAATGCTGATGTGTTAACATGCTATGTTAACATTATTGCCATATTGAACATTATTGTCATGTTAGTTTTGAGGTGAGAGGTTACATATTTTTAAAATGCAAAGAGACAACGAAAACTAAAAACTGAATTCAAAAAATAAACTGGACCAAATATTTTAGAGGGCTGAATGACAAAACCAAACAAATATAGGGGGTATCTTATACCTTATGTCTATATTACATTATCTTCATTAAGATGCATTTTTTTGTTCCTAGCACTGTAATAGCATATATTCTCCGATTATCTAGATTATTTAAGGGAATTTTACAAAAATGGAAAAAAGGGTAAACATTTACAAAAATATTACACTTTAAAGTATTTTTCAAAAATGCTTTACGCATCAAATTTTTTTTCAAAAATATTAATGCGCCTAAAGTTATTACGAAAATATGACAATCAAGATTTACCAAAAGTTTACCACAAAATTAATGAAAATTGAAATTACAAAAAGTTTATCAAAGATTTATTTAAAATTTACTCAAGTTATACCTAAAATTTATCCAATATTTACTATAAAAATTAATTAAAGTTAAAATTGAACAATGTTTACTCAAGAATTACTCAATGTTTACCATAAAATTAAACAAAATTAAAGTTATAAAAAGTTTATAAAAAATTTACATAAGGTCTACTCAAGTTATATTTAATGTTTACTGGAAAATTAATGAAAACTGAAATTATACAAGATTTACTCAAGATATGCAAAGATTTATTGAATAATTACCCAAGATTTACCACAAAAATTAATAAAAACTGAAGTAACAAATGACTTGTAAAAAATTTTCTTAAGATTTACTCAAATTATACATAAGATTTAACCAATATTTACAAGAAAATTAATGAAAGTTGAAGTTACACAAGGTTTATCCAAAAATTACTCGAAATTTATCCAAAATTTACCAAATATTTACAAAAAAATTTATCTGAGATTTACTAAATGTTTGTTCCAAAATTTATCAAAGTTTTATCCAAGATAAATAACCTTAATTAAGTTAATTAAATACAATTTTTTATTTAATATTTGCTCAAGGTTTATTTTGGTAAATAAGTTAATTAAATACAAATTTACATATTTTTTTTGCTAATTAAGTTAATTAAACAATGATTGAAAATAAATAAATACTTGTATAAATATAATTGGTGGCTATATAAATTAATGAAATTCTTGAATTGATGAAATATAACCATTTTCTGTTTTAATTATATAAAAAATATATTAAATATACAGTGAAATCCAATATTTAAAAAAATCAGTAAAAATGAAAATAAAAAAAATTGGAATGAAAACAGAGAAATGACACCAATAAAATTGAAAAAAACTTTGAACCGTCGGTAAACATAGTAAATTCCTCATTATTTAATGTGTGCAATAGTGTTACTACTGCTACATAGCCAAATTGTTGATATACATCTGTAGTGAAAAGCTCGAATCTTTTATTTTGTTAAACATATAAGCATCCATATGTAGTGAACAGCCCAGATCTTTATCTTTTTGTTGAACATGAACAAAGCCATGGCTCTAAGTACTGAAGAATTATATTTCTTCCACCTCAAAATATTAAGTCTTTCTTGAAGAAAAATTGTTTCAAAATGATTGTCCATTTTTTTAAAAATAATACAGCTTTAAGATATTTTTTCAATCCTACTCCTTGTTTTAAAAAATAGTACTTCACCTCATCAATAAATATCGGTAAGTTGTATGTAGGCAAGAGGTTTTATATTGTGCAGTAAATAATGATTATTGTAGTCAATTATTTAAAATTATCAATATTTTATTAATTTTAATTTCTTGTTGAAAATGGACTAACGTTTTGAGACACAGGAAATAGATTGTGTCACATACTTTTGTATTAGGTGGAAAAATATTCAAAAAAAAATTATGATGATAATTTTCAAATATTTTTGAATATTAGTTTTTATTTGAATGGGTAGAAATCTAAATAAATCTAAGATAATTTTCAATTATGGATAGATTCTGGCTTCGGGATGGGTTGATTTCAAAGTTAGGGTGATTTTTAGATCATTTTTTGAGTTTATTTCGGCAACTGCCTGGCAAACTAAGATTATGGTTTAAATCAGGAATTGGATTTTCCTGAAAATCAGCAGCCCTTCGATTTTCATTTTACTGAAAATAAGCCCCTTCATTTTCGTTTTCAGCACCCCCTATAATCTGGAAACGGGATTCAAGCCACCACCTGCACTCTGCACCTTTCAAATATCATCAACTTCCCCTATTATAAATATTGTATTACCACTTCATTTATAACTAAAGCTAGAGATCAACAATGGAGATTATCTTTCTTGATTAGCAGCAACCCAGAGTTAATGAATTAGTTCCGTCAGTTTAGAAACCCAACAACCGCATCACAGCCGTTAATGTGGAGGGAAGCCATTACCTCATGGCATCGATCTTGCCAAATGTGAACAAGATTCAACTCATCAAGTAAATACTCTTAGACTTGGTTTTCTGCGGATAAACTTTAACTTGGTGTTACCAGAAAGAAATTAGTTTTTATAGTTGTGTTTTAAGAATTCATGCAAAATTAAGACCCAGAATTTATTTGATGATTATTAGAAACCTAGATGGAGAAAATTCTTGTCATATGTTGGACCTGGTTTCCTGATTTCGTTAGCTTATCTAAATGTTAGTTAATTTCTTGCTGTCTGTCTCTAATTGATGTTTTTCTAATTTCAAAAATATTTTGTTTTGATGTTATATACAGTGGAAACTTATGATTAATACTATTTGAAAGAAAGAGTATTCAAAATTAATGCAAGTAAATTTACAGTTTACAAGATCAAGATAAGCCAATGGAACCAGGAAATCAGGTCCAACATATATATGACAAGAACTTTCTCCATCCAGATTTCTAATAATCATCAAACAATTTCTGGGTCTCAATTTTATCTGAATTCTGAAAACACAACCATCAAAACTAATTTCATTTCAGTAACACGGCAGAAAACTAATTAAGAGTACTTATATATATGGTGAGATGGGTCTTAATGACTGGCAAGATCAATGCTATGAAGTAGTGGCTTCCCCTCCACATTAACGGCGAGATGCAGTTGTTGGGTCCTCTAATCGATAATGGAACTATTTCATTAACCCTGGGCTGCTGCTGATCAACAACAATAGTACTCTTCCACTTCTCCCATTCTTCTCACATTAGCTCTCAACCTATTTTACGAAATTGGGTTGGCTTTTATCTTCACAGCCACAGTTTTTGGGTTCAGGTTTTAAATTCTAAGTACAAAAGTTTGGTGATGATGCGGTACTTGCGCTCAAAACCCACTTTCACTTTCCCACCGTTCTGTTCCATCTCACCTTTCAATCTCCTTAGGCCATCTCCAACCCGTAACACTATTTTAGTGTAAATTTTATACTAAAACAATGTAATTACCGTAAATTTATCTTCAACCTATAATACTATTTTTTACACCAAAAAAGAATATTTATTCTTATTTATATAAATAAACCCTAATTTTTTTCTTTTTAACATATTCATCTAATACAATTTACTTTTTATTTATTAATATTTAAAAAAAAATTAATTTTAATATTGGACGTGTTGGTCATGATATGCTAATTACATATCCTAATTACTTTCCCATCTCCTAACCTATCTTTTCCTGTCATCTTTTTCCTCTTCATCTTCTTCCTTCGTTTTTTTCCCCTTCATCTTCTCTATTTCTTCCTTCATCTTCTTCTCAAAAATGAATTATGTATAATATGGGTATGTATCTACAATTTGATAAAAAAAATTTTAAACAAAAAAGCAGAAATGACCTGGCTATACGCTAGATTGTTGCCACGCCAAATCTGGCGTTTCACTGTTTGTTACACAATTTTTTCCGTCATTTTGCTGCTAGATTGGAAATGGTTTCACCTCCGCCATTTTTGTTTTTTCTAACGCCATTTTGGAAATGGATTGGAGATGGTCTTATCCATACCAAAGGTTTCTCTTGTGATATTTGCCAAAAGATTGGTTTTAACAATTGGCTCTTGTACTGTGGTATTCGTGAGTTTGATGCCCACTAGGACTGTGCAATGGGTGTTGGGCTACCGATAAAATGGAATAGGGCAGGGCAGAGTTCCTATGTGCAGAGTTGAATCATGGGAGCTTTGCACCATGGCCATTCGCAGCCAACTTGTCAGAGTAATAATTCTATAATAAATACTATGGCTCACGAATTTGTGCATGGAGCAGCTCAACAGGTTGGATAGAAACTGGTGCAAAGCATCATGGTAACAACGGCAACAACATTAAGTGATGGTGGTAACAACGGCAACAACATTAATGATCCTAATGTTGGTTGTGCCGGAGATGGTGATGGTGGTGGTGGTTCTTCATCGTCTATTATCAGCATTGGGCCTTCAATTTTAGATGGTGCTTTTGGATCTCAGAATTAGATGAAAAAGACATGTTTCTTGTCTTCAACAATGAGTTTAGTTTAAAATATTATTCATTAATTTACTTATTTTAATAATTATCAGTAAGAGTCTTAAAAATTACTAAGGAAATGCACAGTGCACATGCAGAGGAGATGTAAATGTGACAACTCGATCAACCAATAATAGTAATTATGATAAAAGGATGATATTTGTAGAGTGGTTAGGATATAATAATATCTATTTAGAATTGTGAATTTGAATAACATCTCTCTTTTTTTTTTTTCCCATGCTTATCATTCATAATAATTCAACCAGAGATGAAAAGGTATCATCTATCCAGGAACAACTCTCTTCTAGGCACTTTTCTGAAGGAAGAAAAGCATCCTTTATTTTGCAATTGAACTTAACCAAAAAAAATATAATATCACGGTGCATGTTAAAATAAGGCCCGTCGCAGAAATCACTTAAATCAGCGCAAATCCCATCAACCATAGTACGGTTAGTCCCTTCACTCCCTCGGGAACCAAGGCATTCGAACCATATCTCCTATACATTTCTCGTTCCAGCCAACAAGCCACATCAGATATCTTAGATACCTTCTAAAATAAATAATTCAACTTTTTAGTATCCAAAAATTCAAATTATTAAATACAATTTGGAACCTGCTATTAAAGCTGCACAAAAATTAATCAAATCAATTAAATTAAATTGATGAAATTATATTCAATTTAAAATTATGGTTTATATTGTTTATGGATACCGGTGGTTTTAAATTTTTATAAACCGATTTGTTAATTTAATTTCGAATTATAAAAATTTATATCTAATAAAATCAAACCAAATCTAAATAATAATTGATTTGAATAGTATTTAATTTGGTTAAAAATTAAAATATTTAAAAATTGATTTTATTAGTTTGATTATAGATCATCCCTCCCTGCAACCAACAGTATAAAACACCCATCCTATAAACCACGTGTTAACAGAAGAAACCAAAAATGGAGAAAACATTCTGCAACCAGAACATCAATTAAGAGCACAAACACAAATTTATTGAGATAAAGATGCCATGAAATGACCCGAGAGGATCACTTCATACATCCTTAAACCAGTTTGCAAACACAACACATTAATAAGCTAAAAAAGTTCAACAATTTATTTGAAGCCATTCAACAACGGCCACTAAACACAATCCAACACCACACTCTTAGACCATTAAGAAAACCGTTCAAACAGCACAAATCGCAGCTTAGAATCCACCACGGAGGCGGAGGACAAGGTGCAGAGTGGACTCCTTCTGAATGTTGTAATCTGCCAGGGTCCTTCCATCCTCCAGCTGCTTCCCAGCAAAGATAAGCCTTTGTTGGTCAGGAGGAATGCCCTCCTTGTCCTGGATTTTAGCCTTGACATTGTCAATAGTGTCTGAACTCTCCACCTCCAAGGTAATTGTCTTCCCAGTCAATGTCTTGACAAAAATTTGCATACCACCTCGAAGTCGAAGCACTAAATGAAGGGTGGACTCCTTCTGAATGTTGTAGTCAGCCAGGGTGCGCCCATCCTCAAGCTGTTTGCCAGCAAATATCAGCCTCTGCTGGTCTGGGGGAATGCCCTCCTTATCCTGAATCTTGGCCTTGACATTGTCAATTGTGTCTGAGCTCTCAACTTCCAATGTGATAGTCTTACCAGTGAGCGTCTTCACAAAAATCTGCATACCACCTCTGAGACGGAGCACCAAGTGGAGGGTTGATTCTTTTTGGATGTTATAGTCAGCCAGAGTGCGGCCATCCTCAAGCTGTTTGCCAGCAAAGATCAGCCTCTGCTGGTCTGGAGGGATGCCCTCCTTATCCTGGATCTTGGCCTTGACATTATCTATTGTGTCCGAGCTTTCAACTTCCAAGGTGATTGTCTTGCCAGTAAGGGTCTTCACAAAAATCTGCATACCACCCCTGAGACGGAGAACAAGGTGGAGAGTTGACTCCTTCTGAATATTATAATCAGCAAGAGTGCGACCATCTTCCAGCTGTTTTCCAGCAAAAATCAACCTCTGTTGGTCTGGGGGGATCCCTTCTTTGTCTTGAATTTTAGCTTTTACATTGTCAATAGTGTCTGAGCTTTCCACCTCTAGGGTGATGGTCTTGCCAGTAAGGGTTTTAACAAAGATTTGCATCTGAGCACAGAACATAGAAAAACATCAGAACAATCAAACTAACAAATAGCCTATCAAAATCATACGCGGACCAAAGCCTCATAATTGAGCATATAAACCCATAGTTATTAAAGGCACAAGATGCAACAATGCACTAAGGGACCTTGGAGCCTAGGCGCAAGGGCGCAACTTTGCGATACGAGATACAAAAATAAAAAATAATTAAATAAAATTATAAACTTTATTATTAGACTACTGACAATGTAATATAATATTATAAATATTAAAACTCAAAATACATAAGTTTAATAGAAAAATATAAACACATACATAGAAAAAAAAAAAATTAATTAAAATTTAATATCCTAAACACAAGGCTTCTAGGCTTACTAAACACACACATCTATCAATTATGAATTATCATAGCAATGCTCAATTAGTCTTGCGTCTAAATTGTACTGTTCAAATTATTTTTGTAGAGATTGAAACATATGTTTTCTTTGCCCTAACCATATTTTTTTTTTTATTGTTTATTTTGGAAATAATTAAGTATGGTAAAACATATTAAGAGTTCTTTTCAATTTATAATCAATGGTTTAGATTTTCTGACACTAAAAACAAAAAAAAAATACAAATAATTAACTAATGTCACAAAGGCGAGCCTCGCCTTAGGCTCAAGGCGCACCAAGGCGCTCACCTTTGGATTTTCAAGACGCTAAGGCTAGATTCTGGTGAATCTTGAGCTTAAGGCGTGCCTTTAAAAACTATGCATAAACCGACAGTCTCATTTTAAAAAAAAAAATTATCAAACTAAAATTAAAATAGGGGACAACATTGACGATTATGCTACCGCAATATAATCAATACAACATTAACATTCCCCAAGCAGAATAAAATTCAACAGATAATGTAGTAATCAAAAGTAACAGAGACCTATATGCATCCAAATGCATCTGAGATAAATAAACAAACAAAAACAAGAAAGACGCTTTAAGAGGGGAAAAAACATTAAAGGCACGATCGCCAAATCAGCTCTGCAGATACAGATCCAGAATTCCCAGCAGACAAGATAACCACACAAATAAGACAAAAAAAAAATGAAAACCACTCCCAGATTCATGATCATATTATCTCGGTGAAAGTTATAAATCCTAAATTCAACAATTCAGGAAATTGACCAAATCTTCAAACACGGTTCAAACAAGTTCGATCTACGTAACAACCAATTAAATCAAAATAGAAAAATATCCGGTATAGAACTCAATCCCAAAAAAAAAAAAAAAACAATTCAAGAACATTATAATCAAATAACAGAAGGATCTCTAATAGAAACAACAGATCTACACCGATCAAGGCAGCAATTGAACGAACGGAAATTAAACATCGAGAATAGAGAAAAGAGAATACCTTGAGAGAGAGTTCTAAAATATGAAGGATTGATTGAAGGTATCGGAATTGTGAAACCGTTTGCGTCGGCCTACGGCATTTATACTAGATGCAGGCTGATTAAATGACGAGAGTACCCCCAAGAATACCGACAAATAAGACCTACCGCTCCTTTCAGGCAAAGCGAAAATCATTGGGCAGAAGCAGATATTTTATTTTTTGGACAAATTATTAGGATACACTAAATTGTATTGAATACACAAACTAATTCTTTTATTTTTAAAAATATATTATGAAATTATTTTAAATTTATTTTAATATACAATTTAGTATTTTTGTTAATTTTTTTATTAAAAATAAATAAAATTTTAAATTTATTATTTTTTATCTTAAAAAATATTAAAAAAATTTTTATTGATCAAAATATTAAATTTATTCTTTTTTAAATATATTTTTTAAGAGAACTAAATGTTAAATTTATTAAAATATAAATAAGGATATATTTAGTATTTTTTAGTTGATTAATAAAATATTCTAGGTTATTAAGGTAATTAATAAAATATTCTATTTAAAATTAATAGAGAAAATATAAAAAAATAGTAAAAATTTTTTTATTGTCATCAACTCAATACCAAAATATCAAATTTGTCATTTTTTTAATATATTTTTTAAATTAACTAAATATTAAATTTATTAAAATAAAAATAAAAATATATTTAGTATTTTTTCGTTGATTAACATAATATTTTAGATATTAATAAAATATTTTATTCAAAATTAATATTTTTAATATGTTAAACCAAATCTAAAAAAATTTTCAATATATTTACAAAAAAAAAGCAATTAGTATATAATTTTCCCTTACTTTTTTCCCTTATTCAAATCCTTTTATTATGGTCTGTTCAGATTTCCAATCTTAACCATTAATTGAGTATTTTGCGAATTATTGATTATAGATTTAGCTTTTATTATTTATTAATTTTATTTTAATAATAAATAAATAAATGAGAGTAGGAAACAAAACTATGGTCTCTGTCTGAAGTTATCGGTGGGATATTTTTAGAGGATGTCGACAAAATGACAGCCTTACCCTTAAATTTTCTCTCTCCCCCTCTCTCTCTCTCGCTCTCCCTTTTTTTTTTTTTTTTTTTTTTTTTAAATTTCTCTCTTTTGTAAGCTAAAGAAGCAGCCAAAGATTAGGCGTTCTAATCCAAGCTGGATTTTCTTATTCTGAAGATAATTATAAAGTGACATAGGTCGGCATTTCGTTTCACTTATTTTTAGGCAGGCTTTGAATATTACTATTAGTTTTAAGGGAAAAATTTAAAGAAAAAACATTTTATTTTTTAAAATTTTATGCATTGTGCAATTGAGATTCAATAATATTAGATATTAAGTATTTAATTATAAAAAAATACTATTTATATATAGTTTGACAAAATACACTAGTACCTATATGAGTTTGGAAAATATATTATTTATATATCTATTTTATTTTCATTAAATTATATAGTCATTCTGTTAAATTTTAAGACATTTAACATCGGTAATAATGAATATTTTCTTTTGTTCAAGAAAATACTAGTATAATATGTTAAATTTTATAGAATATTGATACATTCAAATTTACAATAATGAATTAGTGCAACATATCAAATTTTCAGGAGGTAAGTAGCATAATTTTTAAATATCAGGGGATACTAGTATATTATATCAAATTATAGGAGACAAAAGTATATTTTTCAAATATCATATAGTACTAGTATATTATGTCAAACCACATAGAATAAATAATAATGTTTCCATTTAATTATCTATTAACATCAAATTACTGAAAGAAAAAGAAATTAATTGATTAGATTTCAAGTTAATTGATATGTATGAAACTATTACTATTATCTAATTAATGATAAATTAACAAATTTTTAGTTAGATTCAAATTATTAGTTACGTACAAGAGCCTATCAAATGAATTTTTAATTACAAATTTAAATGTACGAATTTATAAACCCTAATATTAATTTTTTTTTCTCACAAATTAATGAGAATTTCACCTTATTGAGCTCAACCAATGTCATGATATCTTCTACAATTAAATTCAAGGAGAAAACCAACTCTTTCGTCAACTTAATTTGTATTTAGCATTTTCTATATATATTTTTATATTATTTCCTTTGTCTCTAAATATTATTTCGTTTTAAAAAGACAATTGTCTCAAAATTTTTGTCCCATTAGGGAATACAATATAGTTTTTTTTTTTTTTTTTACATAGTTATTATTATTATTTTTAATCTAGTACCAAAATTAGTTACACTAATTGAAAGCGTGTAAGATACAATTTTAAAATACAATAAAATACTTTTTTAAAAATTTTAAAATAATTATAATAATTATATTTATTAAAAATTTTAAAATAGTTATATAACTCGAATTGAAAACTTAGGGGATATTGAACACATAGGCATGAGGCCATAATTGATGTGAAAGGACGAATTTGAGATATTTGCATAGTGTTTATAGGAAGAGTTGTTAAGATATTTAAGTTAGATTTTTCATTAAAGGTTTGGGGTAGTTTGATTTTTTAGGAGTATTATTGCTTTTTCATCTAATTGATGATTTGGCTGGATTTGATTCTTAACTTTGCTGACATAATGTTTTCTTCTCCTTCACCTTTGAGTAATTATCAAGTTACACAATGATGAAGCTTGAATTCTAATTAGAGAATGTAGAAATTTATATATTAAACTTTTAATAACCGTTAAATGGAGTAAATCCTAAAAAATATAAATTAATATATTATTATGTACATTTTAAAAATAAAAAGAGGGAAATTACTTAATTTCAAGTGAATCACTCATTCACACATATATATTATATGGTCTTGGGCTTTTAAAATGGCTTTGAGCCATTTGTAATTTTTGTAGTTTTTTAGTCTTTGATGTATTTATAGGCTTGGCAACGAGACGGGGTGGGAAGAGAGTGGGGTATATGATTTTCATCTCTATTCCTATTATAATGGAAAATTTCTGTTCCCATTTTCGCCACACTAACGGGAACAAATTTATTTCCTTTCCCATTCTTGTGGCCCCACTAATTTTTTTTAAATTAAAAAATAATAAAAATAATATATTAATACTACAAACTTTATGTAATATAATAACTAATTTGGTATGCATAAAGTATAATAATATTTAACAAAGTTACTGTAATGTACTTAGTTTTAATACAATGCATGTGACTTGTTTAGGGTATATAAGTTTGATGTATGATGAAACAATTGAGTTAATAGATGAATTAAAGGTAAATGGATGTTGTATTGGAAGAATTTCTAGGTTCATTTGAGATATAAGTGGGGTATATGGTTTGATTTGGGTCTTAGGTTTTGAAAAGAGTCAAAATAACAAAGAAATATGTGGAAATGGAGGATTCATGCCTGTGACAAAAGGGTGTCATAGCCGTGAATGTCGAACTTGTGATTTTGGGCAAGATATGTCACAGCCATACCCAAAATATGCCATGGCTGTGACTGTGGCCTTGAAGACCTGGTATAAATGGGTTTTAAAGTTCATTTTTCTCATTTTAACCGAGCCTCCAAAGCCCCAAAACCTAAGGCTCACCCCCAAGCCCCTGAGATTCACTTCCCACATGACTTTTAATGGTTTCTAAGCCTCTAAAACATGATCTACCACCCAAGAGCAAAATTCAAGCATGAATTTGAGAAATTTATCGAGGAAAAAGACAAAGTTGGAGAAAGAAAGTGTGGAGCTTGAGGGAACTTAGGTCTTCTACCAAATCAACCTTGTTTTCTTCCTTCTATGAGTAAGATTTCATGTTTTTATTCCTCTTTTAATAAGTTTGTGATTGATTGATGTGATTTTCCCTAATTGGGTAGAAATTCATTAGTAAATGGGTAAGTTTGATATGGGATCTTGAGTATTATTTGGAGAAAACACTTCTTTAGGCTAGATTGAGTTGATTTACATGTTATTAGATGAATTTAAGTAAGAAAGAACTTAGTTCGATGATCTTTGAGTTTGGATTTGGAGTATATGGCTCTATGTAGTTATAAATATTGGCATATAGCTTGTGTTAATAAGAAATTATTGTGATTATGTATAGGAGATACCTTTGTAAGGTGGAATTAACCACCAAAGAGGCTAAACAAGCTTAAAACTTATATTTTGTATTGGCTTCATAGGAGGTAAGTACACATATGCATTACATCTTGTTAAAATGAAATGATATGGTATTGAATGATATGAAAATGTGTTAGGCAACGTGTTAAGCGGAAATAATTGGGAACCAAGATGGAAATAGAAATATTTAATATATTAATCACACTTATAGACTACAAATGATATATTAGGGAAAGAAATTAAAGTTAAGGTTAAATAAATAGGTTGGCTTGGTATGTTAAAAGTATTAAAACCTATAAAAAGTAACCATATGACTAGTTGGAATGAGTTAGATTGTTTAAAGGCTTAATGACATATTAAGTGGCAATATTGATTAATAAATTATATAGATTGAGACTAATGAAAGAAGAATAACCTAAACATGAGTAATGTGAATATGATTATATGGGGATTTTATAAATAATGGCTATGGAATTTGAACTCAATCCTATGATTATTCGAGATTAATAATGGTAATTGTATGCATGTTTGTAGGGCTACTAACCCGGGTGGTTGTAAGTGGCTCAATATCTATGTAAAAAATTGATAATTAATAGATATACAAGGTCCATGAAAGCATACAAAGTGTGGAAAAAATAATGGCTTAATAAAGGTAAGTTCTTTACTTTGAGAACTTATGAATTAATATGTTGGAATATGTATATATGATGCTAATTGATGCTATTGGCACACTATTCATATATAAAAATGAATTTCTACATATTGATAGGAAGAGCTACACTTGGCTAGTTGCATTGCCTTGTGTGATGTACTATTAACTTGACATTGAACATGAAAGATACAAATTTGTATGACTAAAGTATAATTATGAGTTATGAAAGCATAAAATGACATGTTTAAATGTTAGAAAAATTAATTTAAGTATATAAATGTGTGTAAAATGTTAAATGAGCTTTAAAATGTGAATTGTGTACATATGTTGTTGTGCTTGGTTGTGAACCAAAAATGTGATCGTATGAGTAGTATAACTTGTATATGAATGTGTCAAATGCCTATGAATGAATGTTAAATACGTTTAGAAAGTTTTTATAAGTGGAAATTTGGCAAGATTTGACTATAGGAACAAGTTAGGTCATTTCACTATCAACTTCACAACCCCTTCACACCCAAGGTTCATGCCCAAGCCAAACATTCATAGTCGTGAATGCCCTAAAATCAGCAATATTTAAATGATGTTTAAATAGGTCTAAAGCACGCTGAATATGCATAAATGCTACCAAATGATATTATGTTCTCACATAAGCTCAAATATGATATGTGAACTTAAAAGTAATATATGTACAATAATGGAAACATAAAGAAAAGATATAACAAAGGTATGTTTTAACATGATTTATCATGAGTGTTGATAGGTGGAGTGGCAATTAGACCACTATAGAGGCTATATATTGTTAGAGATATGCCCAAAAAGCAATTGCCTTAGGCACTTAGTGTATACATTCTTAATGATGTTCCTTCATTAATTTGATGTTCATTTGATATATGAATTAATAATGATCTTAAATCAATTAATGAAGTCATTGATACATAACATAGCAAGAAGGAAATCATGATCAGATCATGATAATGAGATTCCTATCATATGTAATTATGTTAGTATTTAAATTATCCCTAGTCATAGGATCAACAAGATGAGACATTGTTGATCCGAATAAACTGACATATGTTATACTTCTTGATTGGTTTAAGCATTAGATCTTATAAGCTGTGAGCATGAGATATTTAGAGTTAATATGTGGATGCTTGCTAGGAGTAGTCAAATACATTGGATGACCTGTTATTAGACAATCATATGGATTATCTATTCAAATATCAATGATAGTCTCATCATAGCAATGATGTAAATATCTTTAGAATTAAGGTACTCAATGATATCTTGGATACTGATTTTGTGCTTTGACTTCATTCCTTGTTGCCCTATAGAGGTCGCTCATAGGATGGCGATTGGCTATAGCTTGAGGTATTCGAAGGTAATTGGGTAGCCAATAGAGGATTCACCGCTCTTGATTGAGGGAGTGTATACCCACGACCTCTTGTCATGATCATTACTCGAGAATTTTTGGCCATAGTGGAAATGTTATGAATATAGTTTTCAGTGACAAGTTTAATTGAGTAATGAGTTCGAGTGACAAGATCTAACATCACTTAGGCTAGGTGTAACATAGCCAATCTAGTGGGAGCTGACACATAGTTCATGCTCTGAATCGAGTAGGGTATAGGCTAGTGAAAGGATGAATTGCAAGGATTATCTATTGAAAGTTCATAGTCAAACTACTGATTTTTTGATCAATTGAAGGTCATGATGTGTTACTAGATACTGCTTATGACTTACTCAAATTAATTGTTAATTTGAGTGGCCAATATAACCGGAAACTTAATGGGTAACACACTTTGAAGGTGTAAAGGAGGAATAAAATGACATTGGATGATATCCAAAAATATGAGAGAATTAATAATGGTCGGACCATGATGGGATTACGGAAAAATTTTGGAGAAAAAATTGGCTAGGGATCACGGGCCCGTACAGACTGCCAGCCTAGGCCAGCGCTCTCTAGTGCTGAACTTTGTTTGCCCGATTGGCCAAACTTCCATTTTAGCCCCCCAATCCTATTTTGATAATTTTTCCCTATTCGGACAGCCCTATGGTGTTTATGAAATACCTATAAATTGATTTTTTTCCCTAAAAAAAAACTGTAGCTTCCATGAAAAATAATTGTTAATTTTCTCTACACTTTTCTTATAGAATAATTATTTTGCTGGTACAAAATAATTATTCAAGGCCATTTCCTTAGAGATTTTTTTCTTCAATCTTCGTGTGGATTTTTATGAGCTTGTTATGTTGTGGTTTGCGACAACTCAACATGAAGAGGAGATGAAACAAGCCAAAAAAAATTTAAAGTAAAATTTTCAAATCATTTTTTCGGTTAATTAATTTTGATGAAATACGTTGTATCCTTTGGTTTTAGTTTTTTATTTTATTTTTCTGCTGTACTTTTATGTATGAGACAACATATATGTGTGTGATTTGCATGAAAATATGTTTGAGCATGTGGTCATATGCTATGCATATGGATTGAGGTATATGAGAATATGATGCGAAATAAAAAAAGAAATATAGTATTAAATACTCATTTCTCTACCTGATGACTACTTTAGAATATATGATGCACCATAAAGGGGATAAGTGATACGTATCGACGAGATATAAGAATGAGAATCAAGGTAACTAGCCTTGAACTGGATGCTCTTGTGCTTGATACTCATATTTATTATTAGACTAGGTCAAATTGATTTAAGCTCGGAGAGAACACTTGACTTGAGAAGCTTGAAGAGCACGCATATTATAGTGAGTGGGTAGGGTGACTAGCTCTGGATTGAGTGCTTCTACTTCACACTCTGTACTTCGACAGTCTAGAAATGAGGCTTGGGTTATTGGATACTATGAGAACTTGGGCTATCTAATTAAAGAGAAAGTAAAACATAGGAATTCATTAATAGCATGAACAATAAGCTAAAAGGAAATGAATGAAATAAAACAATGAAGCATAAAGTGACATGAATATAAATATTATAAGAATTTGTATGTTACTCTTTTATAATATCTACATGTCGATTTCACATATACTCTATATGCAACAAATAGTGAGATTTGAATGAAATGTATAAATAACATATGAAAAGGATCAATAATCAACTCATTTACTATTCTTGATTTAAAAGAGGTAAAGTTTTCTGGGGTTTAACTCCCTTCCATAATTGATATATGCTCGAGTTTCCGAGATGTTATACGTTGATTGATAAATGAAATATAAAGAATCGTTGAGCGGTTAACTTTGTGATTATTATCCCATGATTGAAATATGCACGATGTTAAGTTATTGGAATATTAATGTAAAGAAAAAGATGTGTGTTCCATGGATCACAAAAACATGTATAAAAGATGCATAGAATAAATATGTAATAATTGCATGAGTATGGAATGTCTTGACATTGTTATTGTTATGTATTTTGAATATGACTGTATTATAAATTATACTTATTATAAATGATAAGATTACATGGTATGTTTGATATGTATATATGTACTACTAAGTTATAAGTAACTTAGCGTGTTTTTATATGCATGTAAGTTATGAAGCTAATATATAATTGATGTAGCAATTGATAATGGAGATGTCAAAGCCCATGCCGAGAGGAGACTATGTGAACCAAATTTGAGCCAATATATTTATAGCATGCATGCATGTATTCATTTATGAGAATGTAATTAATTATCTTTATTATCATATAAGCATGTAGTGTGATGTATAATATTAAAGAAAAAGGAAAGGGAAAAGTAAAGATATAATTCAACTAGACGTTATTGAGATGCATGAAATGAGGACCTTATGGGCCTATGATATTATATGAAACGTAATTGTACGGATAAGCAGAAACTCGTAATAATTAGTACATGATATATTCGATAAGTTAAGCAACAAGTCTAATAGAATATACAAATGTAGAGTATAATCATGGTTTATATAGGAAAAGTTAAAATTAGAATGAGTTTTAGTTATCCAGTTTATAGTACTTCTTATGTATTATGAGACATATTCCTACTATATGATAATGTATTACAATTAATGTTATGTAAATGTAAATGTTCACAAATTAAAATAAATACAGATAATATATAAATATCATTGATAATTTATAAACATTCATATATAATTTAAAATTTCATATATTTTAAAATATAATTCATAAATTAGATTAGTACATAAGCTTAATTAAGATGATTATAAGTTAAATATATATTTAATTTATTAATATAATTAAATTAGAAAATAAGTTTAATATAATACAGTTATTTTGATAAAAAAAAAATATAATACATATTGTATACTCCCCATTTCCGTCCCATATAGAGATGAATTAGGAAATTCGTACCCCACTCGGCACAAATCTCCACGAAAAACGGAATTTCCACTCTACTGCATCCCTATGTATTTATCTTCTATTTGATATAATTAATTTTCATTCAGAATCATGTCGAACTAATAATAATAATAATAATAATAATTCAGATGTGATATTTGACCTTTTCATAATGTTATTAATCATATATCGACAGAAATGCTCCACATTTTGAGAATTGAACACGGCTGATACTTTCTACACGTATTATAATATTTTTACTTCATAATTTAATAATTATTAAAAATATTTTTTTAGTATGTCATATTTTTAAAAATGTTATCATCTCGTAATTTTTATAATTTTTCTATTAATATTAGAATTTTTAATTGCATCAATTACTTTCAATCTTTTTATTTAAAAAAAATACTTTATACGTGATCTACAATTTTAATCTTATTATTTGATTAGATTTTATTTTCATATATATATATATATGATACAATATTATATATTCATATAATATAAATACCATATAATTTACATATATTTTTTATATACATTTAATAATATGAGTAATATATATATATATTTATATTATAAATATATGTTAAATATATCTTTTAATAAAATTTAATAACTAATAATTTTGTTATTAAATTCTAAAAAAATAGAAAAAAAAAATGAATTGATTACATATAAAGTGGAAGATTTATTAATGAGAAACCAAAAAATTAGAAAAAAAATAAAAAAAAATCATTAGAGTTACAAATATAATAAATCCCTCATTGATTTACAAGAGCAGAAAAAGTGGTATAAATTTTAAAGAGAGAGTTTAAAAAAGTCTAGAAACCAAAGAGGCGGAAAAAAAGACTTTTATCACAAAAAATAACTAATTTACTCATTCAAAGCAAAAATAGAAATTAAGAGAGCTTACGTTTGGGCCCAAAGACCTAGTCCAACTTTGTATACTAATTTAGGCCATCGAATCAATTCAGTCCTATTTTAGTTGTAAAGCCTAATTTAGTTTTTAAAAAATTAATTAATAATATAAAAATTTAATCAATTATAAATCCTAATTTTCTAGAATTTTCAACAATTAAATTAGTAGTTGAGATATAACAAAAGATTTTAATGATATTATAAATATCTAAATTTTTTCTTGATAAATACTTATAATACAACTAGGATATGTATTCATAATATATATAAACTTAAGAGTAAAAATACAATATTGGTCTATTAAATATTCAATTTTTTATATTTTTTCACTTTGGTATGTTTTTAGGATGAGAATAAATACATACATAACTTAGAGGAGAGCAGAGCAGAGCACCATATTCTAAAAGCTGCTACTGCATTCAAATAATACAAACATACACAATCAAGAGCCTAAAAATCTATATATATAGTCATAAAAATTGTGTTTGCATTATATGACCAAAAATGGAAAAAGTTATTGTTTTTATGTCTAAACCAGCAAAAGTGAAAAATCATTTTTTTGTTAGACTATATAAACTGTCAAACTTATTAAATACTAAATGCAGACACTTTGATTGTTATGATTCCTCTTCAGACCATATGATGATCTACTATCTCTTATTCTTGGAGATTATAATCTCTGCTCAACCATCTTCCAATTTTAGAGACTATAGTCTCCACTCAATCTACAATATTCCATTCTTGGAGGTTATAATTCCCAATCTACCATCTCCAAATCTTAGAGATTATGGTCTCCATTCATGATCTACAATCTTCCATTCTTGGAGGTTATGATCTCCAATCTACTATCTCTCAATCTTAAAGATTATGATCTCCAATCTACCATTTTCCAATCTTAGAAGTTATGGTCTATACTCACAATTTACGATCTTCCATTCTTACAGATTATGATCTCCAATCTATCATCTCTCAATCCTGAAGAATATGATATCTAATATACCATCTCCCAATCTAGGAGATTATGATTTCCAATCTACCATCTTCCAATCTAGGAGATTAAGGTCTCAATTCACGATTTACAATCTTCCATTCTTGGTATTTATCAATCATGCATTACTGTGAGATTTCTCCTTACGATCTCCTAGCTGATGAGATCTTGAGACGGTTTCCACTAGGATGATCAAAATCATCTTGCCATGGTCTTCCATGACCTCTTCAAACCTTATGATGATCTACGATCTCCCATTCTTAGAGACTATGATCTTTGTTCTACCATCTTCTAATCTTAGAGACTATGGTCTCCACTCACAATCTATGATATTCCATTCTTGGGGGTTATGATCACCGATCTACCATCTCCTAATCTCGAAGATTATGGTCTCCACTTAAGATCCACGATCTTTCATTCTTGGAGATTGTGATATCTGATATGCCATCTCCTAATCTTGAATATTATGATATCCAATCTGCCATCTTCCAATCTTGAAAATTATGGTCTCTACTCACGATCTACGATTTTCCATTCTTAGAGGTTTTGATTTCCAATATACCATATTCCAATCTTGAAGATTATAATATATGATCTACCATCTCCTAATCTGGGAGATTATGATATCTAATATATCATCTTCCAATCTCAGAATATGGTCCCAACTCACGATCTACAATATTCCATTCTTGGTATTTATTAATCAACCATTACTGTGAGATTTCTCCTTACAATCTCCTAACTGATGAGATCTTGAGATGGTTTCCATCGAGATGATCGAAATCATCTTGCCATAGTCTTCCATGACATGTTATCATAGTTTCCCTACTAATATGTCCATCATTTAAATTTGACAATTTGTTAGTGATATCGTCTCACTAATTTTGAAAATATGGATGAACTTATTCAATATAGGCTTTTGGAAATTCTGCCTTGTGATCCTTTAAGGATTTGCTATTGATACAAGTGATCTATTTTATTACGAATCACTTTATGCGACCTCCCTTCTATAATAAGTGGTGATGGTCGATCCACGATTGCTATTTTTGGCAATCAATTTTAATATGGATCGTTGTTTTGAAGATCCATTTTGACATGGAACATTATATGGAGATCCATTTTAATACAAATAGTTATCTGAAGATCCATTTTTATATATATCGTTATTTTGGTGATCTATTTTGACACGAATCCTTTTTTGGAGATCCATTTTTATATGGATTGCTATTTTGGTTATCTATTTTGATACGTATTATTTTTTAGAGATCCATTTTAATACAGATAGTTATTTTCTACACTCTTCAAATGTATAACTCAATCACTTATGCAAGTATAAATATGAAAGAAGAAATTCATTAAGATACAAACCATTCGTAGAGCATTCCCAATAGTACTCTTTATTTTAAAAAAGCATCTTTAATGGAATAAAGAGCATCTTAAGGTATCTTTAAATATAGAAAGTAAGAAATTTTTTACAAGTTCAATAAAGTCTTTATATTTTTACTCTTCATTTTATTTTATTACTTATAAATTAATATTTATCAAAAGAAAAAATAAATTATTTTTATTATAAGGAAAGAGAAAAGTAAAACACCAATAAAAAGATAGAATATGTATAAAAAGTTAGTGTGTTTTAAATAACATATAGAATAGAGAGTTAAATTTGGCTCTTTAGATATATAGAGTCAAACTCACTCTATTCTCTAAATTTTAAAAATAGAGTCTATTTGATATTTTTTTTTATGAATTCACTTTTTTAAATAAAGAAGAGAACTCAAATAAAGAGCCTATTGGGGATACTCTTACGTGGTACATATGCTTACTTATAATATTACTTCAAAATGGAGTGCACCTTTTTTCATATTGGTGGGATCAGTCTCAGTGTTTAAAGCTTGCAGGTTGTTATGTGTTTCCAACATGTTGCTCTTTTTGCTTAATTGGCTGTGCCATGTTCGATATGTACAATTCCAGAGTGTCACCATCTTCTCTCATGGTATCTTCCAATTGGATATATTGACATGCTTGCAGCATCAGTTTTGTGAAAGTTTATGGTCTCTCCAAATTAAGAGAGTTATACAGGAGTTTGGAGGTGGTGTCCATAATGAAAGCTCTAATCACCATATTATGATCCAAATCATCAACCATGACTGCCTCCATATTGAAACAATCTCAAACTCTCTCAAAGTCTTCTCCTTTTTCTTGTATACTTTCTAGAGATCTACTAAAACCTTTCAAATGCCTATGCTGGTCACAAAACGAGTGTTGAACAATTGTGCTAATTGTTCAAAAGAATAAATGATGCTTGATTTGAGACCTTGATACCATTGTTGAGCTAGGCCTACGAGAGTTATAAATAAGACCTTACAAAATACAGAATCCAGATTCGTTAAAGTGTCATGGTGATATGAAATTGGAAAATGTGACTTCTTGATTCTCCTGTATTATTATATGTAGGTAATCTTAGCAATTTGATATTAGGAAAAAGAACTTATAAAATCATGATCCGCCAATGGCGAGGTATGTCTCAAACTGTAATTGAAGTCGCTAGAATGGGGTTGCAACTCTTTCATCAATTTTTTAATGGTGTCATAAATGTTGGATTTTGTGATGAAAGTTTTGTGGGGATTGGGTGACATTTGTTGGGAATTGGATGTTTCTAGTGTCTTTTCTGATCGGGGTGTTTCTGCATCATCACTTTTAGGTAGGTTATTTGTTGTTAAAGTGTTACCCTCACTATTGCTTTTTTAAGTGATCAATCTCCTTACACATCTCATTCATGGTGGTCACAAATTCTTATAGAATGATGAGAAGATCTGGGCGGGCACTTATGCTAGGATCTCCAATATTTGTGGTTGCAACATTCAATAGGTTATGTAAGTTATGCAAAGATGTTGGGTTGATATGTGGACCAAATGTCGTGGAATGTGGTGTTTGCTCAAAAAATTGGCGATTATGATTTTTTTTTCTTCATGTTCCTGTTTACTTGGCCATCTACACTCATGGCACCAATTTGATAACTCTTTCTTCAACTTGAGTTCCTACAAGGTCAGAAACGTAAGAATAACTAGTATGAAGTTGTTAGATGTGACTACTCCAATGCTTAAGTTAGGAACATATAGAGAAAAAGAAATGTTAAAAAGAAGAGTTGAAGTATGAGAGTTCTCTCCATAATGTCCTAAAAAAACTTGGTAATCGTGAATAGTACTTTCCAGGTATGAATAGTGTCGGGATGAATAGTAACATCCGAGGGTGAAAATTATTTTACTTGACCATTGGAAAGTACAATTCATGAGGAGTCCAAGGATGTAACTTGAGGTGAAATTGAGTTCAAATAAGTCTTTAAAAGTCAAAAATAAAAATAAGATATTGTTATGTTTGAATAGTAATTTAGTTTGACTGAACTTCAACCGAGCCTGAAAAAAAATGTTAGAGACCTCCGAAAAATTATCCGAACACATAGACTCACTCTAAATATTATGAGGGATTTTTTTATGGGGAAAAATTTATCTCTGGGTGAATAAGAAAAATAAATTTTCAGACCGGTAAAATTTGCCAGACCTGGAAATGACATCATTTTGACCCGAAAATTTTTATCTACCATAAAGAATATTTTTTAATAATTATGGACATATTTTTATGAGAAATGGTGCAAATAAAAATAGAAGAAAAATAATTGAGCTTGGAAATGTTAGAAAAATTAACTAATGGGCCTATTTTGGGTTGGACATGGCTTGGTCCATTTGGATGGGCATAAAAGAACCAAATATCAGAATTTTCAAGAATACTCCACCACCATCTCCTCTCCTCCTTGGCCAAAATCTCCTCCCCCATTTCCCACTTCAATTTTCTTCAAATTTCTCTCCAAAATTCCATCAAATTTCATCCCTCAAATAATTCTAAAGCTCTAAATCCATCTTTGGCAATCTCAAGAACTCAATTTGGTGAAGAAGTTGATAGAATTGTGAAGGAAGAATTTAGAGTAAAAATCCAAGTAAGTGAGTTTAGTGAATTTAATTGAGTTTTGGGTAGATTTTATGGTGGAGATTTATAATTCATGCAATTTTTGGATTATTGAAAGGAAAAATTGAGATAAAGCTTATGCATGGAATTTTGCTAGGTGAAAGTGATAAAGAAAGAGCAAGCAAAGATAAGGGAAAAGGAAAAGAAATAGAGAAATAAGTAAGAAGAAAAAGGAAATAAGGTTTGTAGATACAAATTCTCTTGTTTTCCATTTATTTTGATAGTTTTTCATATGTATGTATATATGTGTACATGAAGAAAATTTTTGAAATGATAGAAATCTAGCATAAAAACATGAAATTTAGTTTAAATTATGATGTTTGGAATGAATAATTTGATGAAAATAAGATTTGAAGTAGATATAATGAATGGGCCTATTGGCATATCATAAGGAACATAGGTTGAGTGCATGAGATTTTAATGAATTTTAGTAGGAAAATAGAATTAAGATAAGGTTAGTAGGAATTTAGTGAAATTTTTTGAGAATTATTTGGTTTTATTATGGCTTAGATGGGTATTATGTACAAGATTGCATAAATTATAAATACATATTTTAAATGAGATAATGATGTAAATAGAAAGGAAATAAATGGAATATATATATATATATATATATATATATATATGAGAATTAGCTAATTATTAATAAGGATTATGGAGAAATAAATAAGAAATGGGAAGATAGAAGTTGTATGATGATTTTAAATATGTAAGTATGAATAAGAAGTAAAACATAATGTATGTATGTTTAATTATGTCATATGAAATAAGAAATAGAATTATATTTATGAATAAGAAATAAGACTATTTAAAAGCACAAATAAGAAAAAGGTAAAGGAAAATTGGTTTTGCCCTTAGAATATTGTAGTTATATAAGAAGTATATGATATAATTAATTAGCCATAGAGATACTTTACCGTGGTACTAGTCATAGCGACTTGCATGTGTAGGCACCAATGACGGTCTAAAACTATATTTTCATATTTTCATATTACTATGTTCATGGCTCTGTGGTCCTTAGTGATAAACTTTTTATATTTTCGGACCTTTGGGGTCCATGTCGCTCATATCCGATTCAATAATTTCTACTGAATACTAATAAAGGCAAAATAAGAAGTCAAGTGTAAACTTATAAAGATATGACGAAAATAGAAGTAAAATGACAATTATGTAATGAATTAAAAATAAAATGGAGTAAATGGTAATTTTGTTAGGAAATGAAAATAAAAAGGGATAAATTGGTAATTTAATAAAATTGAAGGAGCTTAGTAGTAATAATTGTAATTATGGAGTGAAAAGAAGATATAAAGGCAAAATAGTATAAATAATAAGTTGGTAAATAAATTAAAGACTAGTATATAATTTAATAATTTTAAAAGGGATTAATAATGAACTAATAATTAAAATTAAGGAAATGTATGTAAATGGTTTGTGTTAGTAAATAAATATCATAATAATTAATTATGTGTAAATATATGTTATGAAATTGTATAATAATAATAATAATAATAATATATTATTATTATTATTATTATTAGATGTGAAATGAAAGATATAACGAATATAAAAGTAAAATGACAATTATGTAATGAATTAAAAATAAAAGGGAGTAAATATGAAAATAAAAAGAGATAAATTGGTAATTTAGTAAAATTGAAGGAGTTTAGTTGTAATAATTGTAATTATAGAGTGAAAAGAAGATATAAAGGCAAAATAGTATAAATAATAAGTTAGTAAATAAATTAAGGACTAGTATATAATGTAATGATTTAAAAATGGATTAATAATGAACTAATAATTAAAATTAAGGAAATGTATGTAAATGGTTTGTGTTAGTAAATGAATATCATAATAATTAATTATGTGTAAATATATGTTATGAAATTGTATAATAATAATAATAATAATATTATTATTATTATTAGATGGGAAATGATAATTAATAAGTTACAATAATAAAAATATTATAAATTGATTGTGTGAGATAAATGTACATGCATAATATGTATATGTTTATATGAGAAACATTATAATTATATTTATCACTAAGCGTAAACCGCATAGGGCGTAGTTATTGTTGTGCGCGGATTTAGGTTGTATATTGAGAAGCATAAAAGTTAGAGCAAACATACGATTGTAGGATCAATGATCAAAATAATTTAGTAGTATTTTGGATTTTTGTATTAGAGGCATGTATATGTATAGTTTTGCAATAGATAATATTGTAACAAAACAATGTATATGTATGCATGATGCTATGAGCAATATGGATGAATGTTATATGTATTAAACAATGTATATTATAGATGATATATATATATATATATATATATGTCATTACGCTGCTAAAAATTTTAATAAATGAATAGTAAAATAAACAATTATAGAATATATATATATATATATATACACACCAATTTATTTAATGTCATTAAGAATAAAATACAATATTTAATATGATTATAAATCAATTTGAAACATTCATTATATGTAACGTATCATGGGTATAGGGTGTTACACTCTCTTTCTATACCTAATGAGTATCAGCTCCTATATGTAACCTCTGAGAGTTTGGTCATATCAAATTATGTTTTTTCTCCCGCTATGATTCAATAGGTGACTCTAGATAATCATTTTTCATCTCCTTAGGTAGATTAGATATTTGTCTTCTATATCTAGTTGTCACGATGTGCCTCTTTTAGCTGTCTAAACATCTAGTGAGCCTCACCTGTTGAGGTCATATTTATTAAATGTCGATAACATACACCTTAATTATTATTATTCCTCTTCAGACCTTATGATGATCTACAATCTCTTATTTTTGGAGATTATGATATCCGATCTATCATCTTCCATTCTTAGAGACTATCTAATTATGATCTACGATTTTCCATTTTTGAAAGTTATGATCTGATCTACCATCTCTCAATCTTGGAGATTAAAGTCTCTATTCACAAACTATGATCTTCCATTCTTGGATCTCCTATCTATCATCTCTCAATCTTAAAGATTATGATTTCCGATCTACCATTTTCCAATCTTGGAGATTATGGCCTCCATTCATGATTTACGATCTTCCATTTTTTGAGGTTATGATCTCTGATCTATCATCTCTTAATTTTAAAGAATATAATTTCCAATCTACCATATCTCCATCTTGGAGATTGTAATTTCCGATATACCATCTTTCAATCTTGGAGATTTCATGATTTACAATCTTCTATTATTGGTAATTATCGGTCACATATTACCATGAGATTTCTCTTTATGATCTCCTAGCTAGTGAGATCTTAAGACAGTTTCCACCAAAATAATTGAAATCATCTTGCCATAGTCTTCCTTGACATGTTATTAGGGATTCTAAATATAAAAGGTTTTAATTTTGATTATCATTTGATATTTAAAAGAATAGAGATAAAGAAAACTAAGTGAATTATGGTGTGAATTATTATATGGCTGTAAGATTTTATTTTCCAAAAGTTACTCCTCCCATGACAACTATAAAGGTGAAATTGACATTTTCATATTGTTTTAATTCAATGTTAAATTAAACTAAATATATGAATTTTAAGAAAATAAACAATAAAAAGAGACTATACAAAA